>JALIZH010004743.1:0-17573 GCA_030522465.1 Rhipicephalus appendiculatus | reverse complement strand
TTCCTTCCTTCCTCCATGCTGGGGATTGGAGCTTCACCCACATGCATAGCAGCACAACACTTTAGTTGCTACAAGCAACGACGACGGTCGCGCATTCACATCCAGGCAACAATGAAGTGTGGCAACGTGAAAATGACAAGCCGCGTCAGTAAAAGATCAGATTGCCACATCAGAAATGGCTGATTGCCAACAAGACCACAATCTAGGGAGCATCGGTTAATGTGAAACGGCACCTACAAGTATGCATGTGATTGGGGGCGCATTCGAGGGCCACTGTTGCACTGTGGCATTTCTGCATGGTATCCTTCACATGCCTTGCGCGTTTGTGCAGATTCTGCTGCACGTGCCGCCACTAGCATCCCTGTCGTGCTGCTGTTGTCATTATTGTCATGCTATTTTACCTTTGTCTCTTTTCGTGAGCTCGTGCAAACATGGTTCTGTGCAGTAATGAGTTGAGTAATTGCAAGGCTAGTATTACAGTAGAGTAGAGTCAAATGGAAACTGAAGGGCCCAGGAAAATACCCCGTATTTACTCGAATCTAGGCCGATGTTTTTTTCAAAAAAGAGATGTGCGAAAGTGGGGGGTCGGCTTAGATTCGAGTACCATGGTTTGACCGCAGCCGCCACATACTGTCGACCGCAAAAGCTTTACGGTATCTGCAGCGTGTCGGAGCGACGTAAAACTGCAGCGCTACGTCACCTACCGTGACGGTTTTCGAGGCTATCGGCCTCAGCAATTAGCGACGGCGCGTTTAGATAACGCGCCTTTGCCGGGATGTTATCGCAGAGGCCGCGGCCGATATCCTCAACACCCGCCGCGTCACGGTAGGTGACGCAGCGATGCAGTTTTCGTCGCTCCCGCCACGCGCTGCAGATACCGCAAACTTTTGCGGCCGACAGCGCCGACAGTACGCAATGGCCCGGCCACGCTAGCGGCATGACGGCTCGCCATGTGCCCATCTCGGGCTGCCGTGTACAGGCGGTTCTGCATGCGCGTCCGAGGCATTTTCGCGACATCCAGCGGTAGGGTTGCACGGCGACGTGGTCGCTCAGCGGTGGAGTGGTGGTCCCCAAGGCTACACAGGCGAACCGCGTTGTCTGCTTCGTACTGTCCATTGTTCCGAAATCTCGCAGTCATATACGTTCATGCAGCGAGTGGGTTATCGAGCCGGCAAGATTTCACGCCGGCAAAGGTGGGATCGTGTCACGTGGATACGTGATTGCGGCATAGCGGGCGCCGTCGATAACCGTGCCCTTTGACACTCCCTCCTCCCCGCCCTTCTCGCGTGCGCGACAGGCGCTGGGCCTGCGCGGGCGCAGTCAACGGGCGCTGGGGCACAGAGTTCGCCGTTTTCTGAAGTTTAGTGCAGTCGCATTGGTAGAGCTCTGGAAGTGTCGCGCCTTAACCACGTGCTCGCGAAACGCTTGCACCACATGTGCTTTAGAAGCGATGGCACCAAAGTGGTGCCACTGCAGCGGCTCGCTTTGCACGCGGAGAAAACTTCAAACCTGCAAGCGCAGCACGAGTTCGGCGTGCACGAAAGAATGTGCGCTACGGAGTGCGCGCTTATGCAATAAAAATGCTGGGTTTTCTGCCGATGAAACGGCATTTCTTTCCTTCGGCCTGCATTCGAGGTAAACTTTTTTTTCCCTGGCCTTGCGATTTCTTCGGGGGTCGGCCTGCAATCGAGGGCGGCCTAGATTCGAGTAAATACGGTATGTTCCGTTTCAGTTCCATTTACTGAGACATGAACAGGGAGGCAGAATTAAAGTATGAAAACCCACCGTATTATAGGCAGTTGTATTTAAGCAGCAGTTCTGTTTACTGAGAGTGCTGTAATTAAAAATAAGATGTGGGATTTGCACGACGAATGTCTCTTACCATGCTGCACTCATTCGCCGTCTTGTGTTAACCGTAACTGTTACATTTCCTTTGCTTGATAGGCCATGTACAACGAGCAAAACTGCCTGTTCCTGTTGGACGAAGAGGACACGGTCCAGTCGTACGAGGAGAAAGGGAAGGCCGCCCGTGCGCAGGCGCCCTCTGGCGACCCCCTCATGTCGGCCCTGGGATCGCTGGGACGGGTCCAGCAGATCGAAGCTATCCACGGTACAAAAGAAACCGAATGCTTGTGCCATGACTGTGAAAACTGACACTACTTGCAGTCACTTTCAGGTCTACGAGCCTTGTGGCTCCGTAACTATACGAGCACTCTTGTGTAGGCTTATGCGAATATTCGAGCACTTTGAGTATTTGAACAAATATTAAAGTATTCAAATTCACTTCGATTCAAATTTAAATTGTTGACAATTTCGAAGTATTCAAAAACAACGAATAAACAAATATAAACTGCGTGCAACCCCCCTGTAAATGTGGTTTCACTGCAGTGGAGGAGTGCTGTACTGTGAATACACATATCCAAGGGAAATTCGCACTGCCGCAAAGCCCCACTTCAAGGTTAAATGGACATATTACACTCACACCAATTCATGATTTATTAGGTTTAAAAGATTGTTATACTGGCTTATATGCTCCAAGTGTAGTAAATTTTAGAATGTAATGTATTTTACAGGTTATCACTTGCGTTCTACCGAAAGTCAAATCCTGCTACTATTCAAAGTTGCTTCCACCTCACTTTAACCAAAAATAATGGCTTTCACACATGCCTTGTTTCAATATTGTGCAGGTTCCTTGGGTTATGACAAATATGGTCATTTTTCTTTATTATACGTAATATGTGATACTATATACTATTCGAATTCGATTCATAATTATTTAGCCAAATCACTATTCGTTTCTAATTTGCTTCGAACCTAAAATTTACTATTCGCACAAGCCTAATCAATACACTTGTTCACCTCGCTATTGGGACATTCATTTCAATGGGCCTGTGAATATTCGAGCTCCTCTAATATTCAGACAGGTGTTACAGCATTTGAATTTGTTTCAACATTAATTCGAAATTTCGGAAATTTCTATCCAAAGTGAACCAAAGACATTTTATCGCATGCAACTGGCTGAAAAGATGGCTTCACTGTGGCTAGAGCTCGCAGTGAAACCACCTGTTCAGGGGTTTAGAGGAAATACGCTATGCTGCAAAGTCGCACTTGAAGGTTAAGTGTGCATACTGCCTGCACACCAATTTGTGATTATATGTCATATATAGTATGAGTATATTTAAAATTTTAGAGGCATGTGACGTCTTATACGGGCTGGTAGAGTAGACGGGCTAAGTGCAGAAGAATAGATAAAAAAAAATTTGTTTCAGCACTTTGACTTTTGGTCTGTTACGTTTCTGTGTCGTCCTTCTTTTTAGTGTGCACTGCCACAAGCTGTCATGACAAATACCGGTGTCACACGGCCACTTTTGATCATGATCGGGCCTGATCCTGACCGAATCTAGCGATCGCGATTGGCTCCCTTATGCAAGCTGAAGAATGGAGCCAATCACTGCTGAGAAATTTAATCCTCATTGGACTCTATCGCAGTCAGCAGTGCACCATGTTTCACCGGTATAAGCAGCTGGTCCACCAGTGTTTCTGAAACAGAAGAAGGTTAAATGTACATACCGTATTTACTTGCATAATTTGTGCACCCCTAATATTTGGCTAGCTTTACTGAAAAAAAAAAAAAAACATTAACTCGCATATTTTGAGCTAGCTCCCCAACCCACCTTTGGATGCTTTGGATGGGCGTGCCCCTCGCTGACTTCCCCGAACTTCCCCGAAACTACGGTCCCTAGAATACTGTACCCGAACACCCAAACCTGTTGACGGTTCGTCGGAACTGCTCGAGTGTTTATTGCCTGCCTCTATATCCCCGATCTCTTCCATCGTGAGAATGCATGCTCACGACATGGCACGGACTATTTTCTGCATCGGAGGCGTGCGAGGGCCTGGGCATTCAACTGCATTTTTTTTGTTGTTACTGCAGGCTACAACAACCTCAAGACGCAGCTGGTTGATTTCCTGAAAAAGTTTGCCGATAACAGGAAGGTGAGTTGAGTTTTTGGGGATACTGGTACTGCAGTTCTCTGAGCTACGTTTGCGCGGTTGCGTTCGCGGAAAATTCAGCGGAAATCACAAGAAAAGCTGCTCAGAAGTTTTCAGTGGCAGGCAGCACACAAAAAATACACTCTCAAATGTCAAAGATTACGCTGTTCCGAAACTTACGCCATCGATGTACACTGTTTTAAGTTAAGGCTGAACCTTTGCGCAGCTGTGAATGTGGCGTACACTCTGAAATTGGTTTTAAGTGTGTTCTAGGTTATATAACCTGTTGATATTTTGCGGATATATGTGTGTCCACATATATTGGTACCCGCACACATCTATCGCAAATTATCTCGCATTTAAACTTTTCTCAGCACTCCTTTAATGTTCATCCAGAAGCATGGCTGCACATGTTATCGAATGTTCCATTGTTTATGCCATGTGCGTCCTTTCATTCTTGCCACCAGGTCGTCAGAGAAGAGGACGTTCGGGAGTTCTTCAGCGGAATGGAAGCCCGCAAGCGGCGGAAGACGTCCGCGGTTCCGTATTTCTGTCGATAGAAGGGCTGCCTCGCGTGGACTGTTCAACTCTCCGTGTTCATTTGTGACTGGTGACAGCGAGTTGTCGCTTCGTGTAAGCCTGATCTGTGTTCATGTACATGCGTTTTATCTTTGACATTGAACGGACTTTGCCGCCTGTAGCGCACGTTTTTTTCCTGATGACACCTGTGTTATCTCCCATCACCCCAGTGTATGTTGTTGTGTGCATACGACAAATCGCGGCGATAGCTGTGCGTAGTAGAAATAAAGATTTGTTGTGTGCAAACGTCTCTTTCTGCTTGTTGGCTGTCAGCGATTACACTTCTCAGTATAATTGCTGACATCTAAAAACTTTACTGGCAATCATCCAGAGCTGTCTGTGATGTTGCTGTGGCCCTGAGAAACGCTAAGCATTACAACACAAGTTGATATGTTGCCTCGAGTCATATTTATGAGAACTTCTGATAATTCAAACAAAATCGTGCAGTCCCCCCTGAGTTTCAATTATGGAGAGTCCACTGTACTTCGTTTATCACATTCATTTGATCTCATTCCTGTAATTCTCTCACATATACAACTCATGTTGGTTATGCCAAATAAACATTAACTTTCATCAATTCGAATTCCTTTGTCAGTCGCGGTGGTGTGGAGGTTAGGGGTGCTCGACTGCTGACCCGAAGGTCGCGGGTTCGATCCCGACTGCAGCGGTCGCATTTCAACGGAGGCGAAATGATAGAGGCCCGTGTACTGTGCGATGTCAGTGCACGTTAAAGAACACCAGATGGTCGAAATTTCTGAAGCCCTCCACTATGACGTCCCTCATAATCATATCGTGGTTTAGGGACGTGAAACCCCAGATATTATTATTATTACTAATTCGAATTCGTTTGAATAGCATGTTCTCACACAAGTTGGCCAACGCATGCACATGGGCTTGAAATTTATACAAAAGATCATTTTTAGATCTGTGCGAATAGCAAAATTTTGGGTGTGAAGCGAATTCGAATAATAAAGTTTGAGTGCGAATCGTATTGAATATTTTTTTGGAATAGTTGTCGAATATTTGTTCCATATTTTTCTAATTCTTCGAAACGAAATTGCAGAAAAAAGGTCGCAGATGATCCCCAAGTACATTCTTACGAGATTGGAACATGGAAGTGTTTCCTTTGTCTAGGTTGGTGAAGTGCTGGAGGTATGGTGTTCCCTAGTTGTTTTATCAAGGATGAGGCAATGCGGAGACCGAATTGTATTTATTTACATGATTTGGTGCAACCAATGTGGCGTCGCAACACTTGACATGTGGAAGGAAAAAATGCTACTTTCTCCACCTTTCCCCCTCTTCAGCTTCTGTGGAGGCCCAACTGATTTGGCGGACAAGGGCATGCTCCCTTCGAATTTGGAGTTGCTAATCTGCCCTGTAGATGTCAACGTATAAAAACACTGAAATGTCGGATACTGAATCTTCGTTCGATTTTTTCGGACTTTCGGTCTGAAACGGCGTTAATTAAAGCCCCCACCTCTGTCGCGTAGGTTTCGAACCAGCGCTTTCGAGAGCGTCCGTTTACGCCGTAGTGAAACCCTAAAGGCAGCTTTGCCGCAATACCAGAGTGTGGTGTGGTGAAGCATATAAAAAATATGAAGGGGACCACTGCCAATCGGACATTGACTGTATTTTTTAAGGCGAAAGCCTTTAATGTCTCATGCTCACGTCCGTCCGGCGTCCGTCCGTCCGTCCACACCCCCACTGCGCATGCGCCAACCCATTAAAAAAAATAAAAAACCTCCTCTCCACTTCTCTCTCCTCTAGGCATCCCTCCCCCGCCGAGGCCACACCCTCACTGCGCATGCGCATCTTCCCCTCTCCTACGCTCCCACCTCTCTCGCCTCGCGACGCCGATGCAGGCAGCGTCTGCTAGCGAAGTTTCTTGGTTGAAAAAAACCGACTGCTCGCGCTGCACAACCGTTCACTGGCCACCCCGTATATATGGCAATGGATCTTGACCTGCAAGGTGGTGCCGGTGGGAGATTTCTCCTGTGCGTGTTCGAACGATAAAAAATTCGCAGCGTGCGCGTTATCTAAAAGCGGACTGCGGGTCTCTGTGTCCAGTCCGAGTCTTCTATCTCTCATTGCCCATTAGCAGCGGATGGGATGTTCCAGTAGGAAACACCCGTCCATCACTGTGTGCTTTGCGCCCCCCAGGTTTCTCTCCTGTGCAACGCTGCGATGAGCGCCAGTGTCAACGCCGCCGCCAGTGTAAGCGTTAGCACCCGCTGCTTCGCATCTACACATGGTTCCCTTTAGCGGGAGATGGTGTAATCTTTAAGGCGAAAGCCTTTAATGTCTCATGCTCACGTCCATCCGGTGTCCGTCCGTCTTTCTGTCTGTTCGTCCGTCCGTCCGTCCATCCGAGCTCTGGCACGGAGCCAGGTGGCCGCCGGGATGCGCAGACGGACGCCGGTCGCGTCGGACGTCGCTGTGCCCAGAGTTTGCAATCATTCTGACCGACGCCGTCTCAATGGACCCAGGCGTTCACGGAATACACTTTCCAATTTACAAATGGTCCGTCAATTTAAGAGCTGGAACGCGGATGGCGTTTGCACGATGCGCAAAGCACGAGAAAATACTAACGCATGCGAAAGGAGGAAGATGAGTCTCACGTCTCGCTGCGATTCGCGGTAAAAAAATTGAAAAAGAAAACACGCACCCATTTGGTTTGTGTCTTATCTAACTGAGAGTGTAAAAGAAAAAAAAGACATGGCATAATCAGTGGAATGGCCACACGCTTTCGCTGAACACACTTTGGAATGTACAAAGTGTCCTTCAATTTTTTGTCTTCGGTAAGTTCAAATAGCAAACACTATTAGACAAAAGGTTCCCACGTTCGAAAGTTCAAATATTTGCACACCCCTGATAATTTTAAGTAAAGCCTAGTTGTCTTGCACCAAAGGCCAGCTACTAAAGACTGCTTCCCATCCGATCCTGGAAGTCTTATTTCGTTTTTCCTCATTTTTCATGATAGTGGTTATGAACAACGGAGGCGGTGGCGGACAACTATGGCCCCAAAAACAGGTGTTGTGACATTGTAGCAGCTTTTGCAGTAAAAAAAAAAGAACACGGGACAGAGCGCTCGTGTTCTTTCCTAGTCTCTGTTCGATTTGTGCCTTTTTTCATTATAATCGGAACATGCTTGATGGCTATGAAAGGTAGTCATAGTCGTCATTTCTGTGACTTGCGTAAGAGCCTGTGTAAACAAACCTAATGTCAAGAAGGCACAACCCATTTAGCGAAGGTTTGAACTAGTGATGATGACAGGGGATGTTAATGTAACTGAGCAAAGTAAAAGATCAAATTTTCATGTCGACACTCCACTAAAAGTGCTCGTGCATGTCCATGCTGTCGGAAATACTAATGTAAAACACAGAAGCTGACCTAATGCTTAACTAGCCGTGGATTGCTTTTCTATATTTGTAAAATTTTGGGCACCTTTAGTTCTAAGAAAATGCGTTGTGTCATTGTGCAAAGGCGAGCAGTCGCAATTTACACAGTGTGCCTTTACAAAAGTCTGGCATCTTCGTGATGAAAGGCTCACTTTTTTGCCATTAATCAACACTCATCTAATTGGCTGCCCCCATCACCGAGACCTCGCTACAAACACATGCAGATTGGGTTTTACTAGGCTTGTGCGAACAGTGAATTTTAGGTTTGAAGCGAATAGTGATTTTGGTCGAATAATTTTGAATCGAATTCGAATAGTATATATATATCGCATATTATAAAGAAAAATGGACATATTTGTCATGACCTAACTAACCTGCACAATATTTTTTAAAAATTGAAACAAGGCCTGTGCAAATGCCATTTTTTTGCTACAAAGGAAGTGGAAACCACTTTGAATAGTAGCAGGATCTGACTTGGTGGAATGCTAGTGATAACCTGTAAAATATGTTACGTTTTAAAATTTACTACACTTGGAGCATATAAGTTGAGTATAAGTTGGCACACTCGTAATGACTTGCTGGCCCGCTTTTTGATCACTGGCGGCAGCGTTAGGCGTCGGCTTCCATGCTCCGCGTGTTTGGTTGCGAAGCCTGCTCCGTCAGTTCAGTTCTGTTGTTTGGATTTTTCGGCATATCACGAGCGACGTGTGATGTCATTCAAATAAATGAAGGGATCGTTACAGGTAACATTTGATCAGATCCAAGTTTTCAGCAGTTGTCTAAGCGCGCTGTAAGTACCTAAATTTAGACAAGACACTCAAAAGGTTGGGAGCACGACGAAAGGGGATGCACGACAGTGCTATGAAATATTGACAGGTTTTCTTGCGTTCTCTTATGCAGCATAGTTTAATCCCCATGTTCATAAATCGACATTTTCTGAATCGTTCAGGGTCGTCTGAAAGTACGCTGTACACAATTAGTGTAATCATACTAACGCAAATAAATACGAAGCTTTCGTATTGGAAAGTCGTGATAAGATGTATGTATATGGAATAATTCAGCGTAAATCACTCTCAATGGTAGAGTCCTAATCTAGCATGGTGCAATCATTGTATGAAATAATAATCAGTCGTGTTACAGTGAGCCTGGAAGAGGGTGGGAAATAGCGCCCTTTCTCCTCATCTTGGCCCCTTTTGCCGACTTTCCGCACTTTTCACCAAATTGTACTATCAGTGTCAAATGAAGCGCGAATAGTGGAGCACATGACCCAAGCATCGGCAACGGTATAGTGTGCGCCGTCGAGGAGTCATCAGCAGTGACAGGTGTGCGCAGATCCAGTGAGGCAGCATTGCATGATCGAAAGCATGGATGTGGTGCACGAGTGGCAAATGGCATGAACGCAACTATCTCTAATTATGAGGATGCAAACTGCACTACGCACACCACTGCTCATGTTTGGGTTTCATTCGGCACTGACAGTACATGTAACAAGTTTTAATATGCAGTGCCAACTCGTCCAATCCACGCTAGCTGAGGGCAATAACCCACTTGACGGTGAACTCGTCTGTTTCATTTTGTTGGCAAACGTTTTGTATAAACGTGTCCACGTGATTACAATTGTGAGCGAAGTGCGAGTTTTTGTCCAACTCAAGTGCTGCTTATACAACACCAAGTTTTGCGAATGAGCCCCAAAATTTGTTTAGCTTCACTTCCAAAGTGGCGTAGACTCTAGTTAGCTCACTTGGCGAGACGTTTGCGCTTGCAGGTAAGATATTTCAACACCACCTAGCCCATTGAGTTACACTACAAACTCGGGGGCATGACCCTGACCGAAATGGCTGTGGGTATATAGAAGGTAAATTAAATGCAAATGTTTCTTGACCTCTTGTAATGCTGGACTAACACTAGAAGAAAATACAGCTAGTAATCGTGGAGTGCCGTGCTACATAAAAAGAACTCTAATGAAAATGCAGCTGCTCTAGCCAGAGCATAGCAGACGACAAAAGCCGAATCCCCCGGATTGTGTCACCGAAATGATGTTCATAGCGCTGCAATCGGTGCACGAGGTGTATTGCACTTGTCCATGTATACAACAGAATGTCGTTAAACCAAACTTGAAGGGACCAGGAAAATATGTGCCATTCAACGGGAGTTCCATTTACTGTGAGACGAACAGGTGGCAAAATTCAAGTAAGAAACCTGTCATGTAAGTGGCAGTTGTTCCATTTAAAGGGACACTAACGGCAAATAACAGTTTGTGTCAGAGTGAAAGATCAATGTTTTGGAATGTCTAAAACGGCAATATTACCAACAGCAGTGCTCTAATAATCGAGAAATTAAGGTAAATGTACGACACCACATGCGCTACGAGTGGGACATCTAGGAAACGATCCCAATGACGTCTCAGCGTCTGCCTACAATTAATCACTGGCAATCAAACCAGCTGCAGTAAAAAAAAGAACCTTCCGAGCATTACAACACGTAATAAAATGCTGCTTGTCCGTTTCTGTTTGGTTCATAGAAAAAAAGAACCGCCTGGTGTTACTATGGGGAATGGCGCGAATGGTTCAAAAGCTGCGTTTTCGCCTGGTTAGGCTGGATAGGTGGTGCCATCTAGTGGGGCCCAATGGAACCCGGCCAACACAAACATCCACTGCAGCAAGCTTCAATGGCCTTTGTTGCTGTTGTGGCTCCCGCTACTTTCGCTCTGCTGCTACTATAGTGTCGGCGGCTGCGCAGTAAAGGCGGGCAACGTTGGGCATGGCAACTGTGATGTCTCAAGCACTGCTTTCAGGCGGGTGATTTGAAGTGCACTAACGCCATGCGGACCATTAAACGTCATTTTATTTCAAAATAAGCATTTCCTTGGCACGAAAGTAGCACGAAAGTATCACTACAAGGTTTCCGGACCGCTATTTCAGCAATCAACGTCGACTTAATATTTGCCTTTAGTGTCCCTTTAAAGGGACACTAAAGTGAAAGAATGACTTGGTTTAGATTGACAAACTGGACTCTGAGTACTCTAATGTCATATTTTTCACTATCATAGGTTCATTATTAGCGGAGAAAATCAAGGTTGAAGTTTTATTTTTAAATTTGGCGCCGTTATCTGCGCACATGACGTCAGAAATTCCATTTTCGTATTTTCGCGACATTGGCTCAATGCAATTTTCTGAAACTTCGTATGCTAGGTCTATGGCACCCACAGATGACAATGCACCTCATTTTTGTCGATTAGAAGCTACGTAGGACTCAGTAGACGCCTTCAGAATCTATGACGTCACGGTGTTTGGTGCGGGAATCTCAAGGTGGCGTCTCCACCCGCATTTTCTTTTCGCGTGTTTTCTCCCTTACCAAGCGCCGTGTCGTGGTAAGAGTGGTGTTTTCGGGATTGTGAAATTGTACTGAACTAATAAGCGAAAAATCGTTTTGCCCTTTAGTGTCCCTTTAAGCATCAGTTCCAATTAAGAGATGTCTGTTTACAGACAGAGTATGTACTGTACATCAATTTGTGCATGTAAATAAGTGTAATGTGAACGTAGCAATTTATGTGGTCCGTGCAGGTGTTACGCCTTGCTAAGAGACAGCTGTGACTGAAAAATCATTTATTGAAATGCATAGGCCAAAAACAAAGCACCACTGATCACATGAACATGGGAACATTGCTTGTACTGACCACACCGTCGGCAGAATGGGTACAAATCGAGCAGGGAATGGCATGGAAATGTGCTCATGTTTTCAATTGTTTCTTTGTGCGTGAACAGGTGAAGACTTTTGTGGTGCAGGGCATTAAACATTACATAACCAGTACTAGCACATTTCTGGACATTCTAACATGTCCAAACTCCCATTGGTTTATACTGTTAGAACTTATATACTCTAAAAAATTTTCATAATCAACATCCCGTCTACACATGAAAGGGATAGCAAGTAAATGCTTATTCCTCGGGTACTTCTCGTTATAAATTGTTTTATTTCTCTCTATTCTTTGACTTTGTGGTAGCGCTTGGTTAAATAACCGAGCCTCATTTTTTTTTTTCTTCTTCTTTAAGCCTAACCCTTCCAAAATGTACATGCAAACACACTTTTTATCCCATATATATACACTTCAAAAAATACTTGCCCGACAGGCACACTAACTTGTGATTTGCTACAAAACGTGGCATAGTGAAAGCGCATAGCTTTCCCAACATCCTGCAAGGTGACAAAGTGTGCACTTGGCAATGAAAGTTAACGGGATGCAACATTTGCCAGACAGCTGAATGCTCTCAAATTCAGAGCTTTGATGCAGTAGTTACACGACTGCAGTGATCTGCCAAGGAGCATCATGTGTGAAACAGAACTGACTTTCACGTGTGTTATTGAACCAATGTTATACAAACTTGCTGACTCACTGTACATGCTTCTTTGTACGTGTGAACGTGATTTCAGTTCCCCCCATTGAACACTTCAACGTGCACATAATCCATCAAGAGAATGCTTTTGACGCAGCCCATTACTGACGCTGTTGTGTTGTGGATGTGTGAATTTCAGAATATGGAGCATGTGTGTTGTCCACCATAAAACTGTAGAGAATACAAAAAATACGCTTTTATTTTGAAATTCTGCCACAGAATAAGATGAAGAAACACTTGAATAATGCACGAAGACAAGTGTTTATGCATTAGGATTGTTCGTATTCTTCTGTGGGGCTGTTTAACAAATCCATACCAATTTGTTTAGTTATCGTTTCTCCCCGTTCAATCATTACGGAAAGCCATCAAAGACCATGCTTTATTCTCACAATGGTTTTTGGATAACGAACTTGTTTGCGAAAGGCTCGAAACCTGCCAACAAAGTTTAGGTTTACAAGTACGGCGAAATTGGGCTAGTTGGTAACAGTTCATAATTGCTAAAGTGCTGTAGTAATTATGAAAATTTGGGTGCGAGTTTACGCTTATCACTGAAAAAAAAAAGATGGCTGCATCCTCCACAAGGCATGGCACGCATATGTGCACACAAGAGCTTCAGCACGATATGTGACATTTGACATGATATATACTCTTTCGGTGACGAAACTTGAGAGATGTGATTGAGCAGATAAAGCAACAACACTGTGCATCCATCGGTTCGGTGAGGGCAGCGGATACGTATCGGTGGGACAATGCAACCTCAAGACAAAAAGGCGTTCCCGTAGCAACCCGCGCTTTGCGGGACATCTGGATTTCTTAGGAAACGAATGCAGCTATGGCACGCTAGCAACTACAGCTGGAAACTCATAGAGAGTTTCCCGTGAGCGAAAAACATGTGCGGTAAATGCTGGTGTTGCTGCCAACCATTTCGGTTGCTATAGCAACTGTGCAGAAAATATTTTTTTGTATTTCAGTGCATGAGTTGGGCCACCCAGCAAGCCCGCGAGGTGGCAAAGAGGCAAGACCTCGACGCCCCCACGTGGGAGGCCTAGGCCACGCCACTCAAATTGCTGGTCCTAAATATAAAGTTTATTCCTCCTCCTCTTGGAGTTGCATTGTCCCACCTAGAGATCTCCGCTGCCTTAACCAAACCGACGCACGCATGCCGTTGTTACTTTATCAGGTCAAATACACCTCACAAGCAAAGCGAGAAGTGTCTCCACATAAAGAGTATATATATCTTACACCTTGGCCATGACACAGCAATATTGGAAGCACTGGCTTAAACACCACTAGAGTGAATGGTTGTCCAGCATGTCCACCGTAGATGGCCCAGAATCGACACCTAAGGCAACGTGCTTAGATTATCGCATTTTATTAACCCGCCGACCGCACACACACGCTCGCTGAAAGCACTGTCAACTACCTGCCCAAAAGACACCGCAGATAGGCTTACAAACACCCGATACTATATACACACTCGAGGTGGCATCAGGCCAGTCCAAAGTGGACAGACCGATTACTACCTCATTCCCCAAGCTCTTTTCTTTATTTTTCAGCGAAGACGCAAACGCCTCCCGATGGTCGATACTTCAACGCGGCTGCATGTTTTGAGACTCGTCGTTGACTCTGATGTCCGGATTGAGCCGAGGGTCTAGCAGCGGGTCTGACTCCGCGGCGGCACGGCCCCAGTGCATGAGGAAGTAGACGACGGTGAAGAGCCCGAGGACGATGAGGATGGAGAGGACGACCCAGCGCTTGAGGAACGTGTGCGGGTCTCGTCTGCGACTGCCGGCCATTATTGTCCTTGACCTGATGGGAGAGGCAACAATGTTCACGTTGTTTCGCAAATTTCGTCCAATAATATCTCGCAAAAGTGACAAAGTAAAAAACGCCTGCGCAGAACAAGCAGCACAGTCACAGCAAAGGCTGCAGCAGCGCAGAGCACTTTGTAAACTCTCTCGAGGCAACTACTACAAGGACAGTTGCAAGGTACCCACTACACCATACATCATCATAATTTTATGAAGTGGGGAAGAACCCACTATGCCATTATTCATCGTTCTGCCGAGAAGCAAGGTACCCGCTATGCATTGGTGAGGCATAATGCGCACTTCGTTGATGCTGTGGCTGATGATGAGTTATAGCTGGGCCCTTTTTAATAAGTCAAAAGCTCTAAACAACCCACTCCTTAGGCAATTTGCATTGTGTGATGCCTTATTTTACTTTGCTACCACGCAATATTCATCATCTAATGGCATTCCTTGCCCAACATGTTTTGTAACTATGTGGCAATAAACTTCACTTCACTTCACTTCACATGACACCTGTATAGGGTTTACATCAAAATGCTCAATAACAGTCAACAATTACCAACAATGTAATGAAGTTTCGGCAAGATTGGCAACTGTTCACTGTACCGTTCTGTGAAAACAGATATTCGCGCACTCTGTAACTTTTCAGACTTGCCATGCAAGTGACAAACAGGGAACACATACTTGATCCAGCGTGACAGAAGCTCGAATCCGGATCGTCGTTTGTACTTGTCCTCATCGTAGTCCGGTGCAGATGTGACGAAGTTGCCCTGGGTCGCGGTGAATATCTTCCGCGATGACGTCATGTGGCCTGCAACAAGGCATTATCTAGCATAAGCAAATTTTAAGTGCCTTGCAGGAATGATGACCTGTTACTCTTTCCAGTCAATTTATGTCCCAGTTCAGTTCGCCGCCTTTTTGTACTCTTGTTCTGCTAAAGCAACAGGCTGCTGGTTATCTGCTCAGCATGTTAACACCGCTTTGTGTCGAGGCAAACGTCTAAATTCCTCTCAATAGACAACTCGGGCTCACGCAACATGAGCATTGCCATAGTCACACAGGAGTCTGGAGAGTTCATTACCCCCCCCCCCTCCCCGCTTACATAAATGTTGTTGTGTTCAAGATACAAGCATGAACTTCTGCCAACTGCAACTTGCTGTTTACATGTAGAGCCAACGTATTTTTAGAAAAATGGTCACAAATTGGAGCGAAAAACGAAACAAAACTTGCTCAAAGCAGGAACTCCTCATGTATACGGCACCTTGCATTACCATAACAAAGTATTTGTATTGCCATTGCCATTTTTGAATACAGTTATCTTTAGCAGTGTGCTACCCAATCTCTTAATACTCATAAAACTCTGTTGCAGACAAGAACATGCTTTTTTATAAAACTTGACATGACCTTTGCAGAATCATAAAAGACATCAAATTCACCAGAACTTCTCTTCGTCGACACATATCTGTCAATGTGTCCTTCTCTGATTGTTTCTGGCTGCAAACGATTAAGTGATCCCGAATTTCATAAAGCCCTCCAAAACATTCTGTGGAGTTGGAAAGTATGCAACCCTTGCATACCTTCCAACTCTCAAGACTGTTTGTTCTTGATGAGGCCAGAGGGAACTTATACTGTTGGATGGAGTACAGTGTGTCCATCGGATAATAATAATGATAATGTTAACTGCTGTGGTTTTAGATTCGAAAACCACAATATGATTACGAAATCGAAACTTTTGAACCCCCTGAAGTAGTACACAGGCCTCTCGCATTTCACCTCCTTTGAAACGCGACCGCCATGGCTAGATCGAACGATTTAATAACAAGGTTGTGAAGCAAGGAGACAGAGACGTACTGTTGGTGGCAGTGCCATAGTTGACGCTGTTTTCAGGAGCGATGGCCGTGTGCAAGGGCGGGGCTGTGTTGGCTGCGCTGCTCTGTGGACGCCACGGCGGAGGTGCAGATTGGGATAGAGAGTTGGCAGGACTTGCGCTTGCCTGGCGTGAGTCACCCTGTGGCCCGGAAGGCTGTTTCTGTAACAAGACAGCTCCGTTGGTGACCAGTTCATGCTTCTTCATGTGCACATAATTAATCTCTCAGAAACATCCTGCTTCAATGAATGTCTATTAAGGCGGAAGCCTTAGATGCCTCATAAAACGCGAAAATTGACCATCGGCGTTGGCGGCATCGACACAGTGATAGAGGAAATTATCATCACGCGATGGCGTCACTGTATGACATCATCCTGACATCACAGATTGCCAAATTTTTCTATGTCATCATCACGTCACTGTAACATCACATAACGCATGACGTCACATGGTGGTCACGGGTGGGTCGATCACTGAAGCAGTGCTAGATGAGATGCGGTGCAGAAAGCTTGTAACGCCTCTGATACTGGAGGCCGTGCAAAACCACGCTTGGCGCAGAGAGCTTTCGAAGGGGGGGGGGGGGGGGGGATGGATCAAAACATTTTAATGAAAAGAAAAAAAGATGGCTTTCGCCTTCAAGTCATGTTAGGCAAATGCATCCACTCGCAAAACCCTGCGCGGTTTAGTCATAAATGACCAAAAATTGTGGCTTTCACATTGCTCTTATTCAATATATTTACTGGATTTACATATTTCTTAAAATGAAAATGAATTGATGTAACAGACATTTATTTATTTATTTCTTGATACTTTCGATAATTTGGCATTCAGTTCATTAATTTGGACAGTTTTTATGGTCCCGTGAAATCCGTTAACGAGTTTTTACTGTACACTGTTAAAGAGTACCCCTTCTCCGTGTTTCTCCACATGTAATGAATGGTGGTCCAGCCCGTTTGGGATTTTTAGTGGGAAGAAATATGTTTTTTGAGCAGAAGGAACTGTGTTTTGCAGCAGGTTTGGAACAGACAAACTCAAGTTTGAGATCACTTGAAGCAGTACGACAGTATGGGAATGTCCTGTGCTGCCTTCGCCTCAACCTATACTCCATCTCAGAAGTACCTTGCAGCACTGTGGAAGCTGCAGGGCTTGTTAGCCAATAGGAAAGGCGAAAGCCCCCCTCGAGACGTGTTCATCCGCGTGCGTCGTCCTGCTCGTCGTCTCTTTGGCGTCGGCTCGCCTACCTTGTCGATACTTACTCCCTCCAGTTAGTACAAAACGCAAAAACCTCTGCGGGAACGCCACCTCGCCGTTTCTTTATATTCAGAAACCCACTCGCGCAGGGCGTGTTCGCTGCAAATTTTTAAACCTCCTTGGTTCGCTGGCTTTTGTGAGGAAGGCGGTTCTTTTTATAACAGCGTTCATACTGGCGTTTTCACCGAGTTCTTTTTGTCAGCACGGTCGCGCCCTTTCAGCAGCAATCACATACTATTCTTGAGTGGAACAGCAAATCATTGGCACAGAAAACAATATA
>JALIZH010004742.1:0-48947 GCA_030522465.1 Rhipicephalus appendiculatus | reverse complement strand
GGGACGTATAAGGCCTACCTGGTTTATGGATTATGTGAATATTCCTTTTAGTCACTGAGAAAACGGTACCTCAAGATGACCAAAAATGCATTGGGACGAATAAGGCCTACCTGGTTTATGGATTTGTGAATATTCCTTTCAGTCACTGAGAAAACGGTACCCCCAAGATGACCAAAAATGCATGGGACGTATAAGGCCTACCTGGTTTATGGATTATGTGAATATTCCTTTCAGCCACTGAGAAAACGGTACCCCAAATGACCAAAAATGCATGGGACGAATAAGGCTTACCTGGTTTATGGATTATGTGAATATTCCTTTCAGTCACTGAGAAAACGGTACCCCAAGATGACCAAAAATGCATGGGACGTATAAGGCCTACCTGGTTTATGGATTATGTGAATATTCCTTTCAGTCACTGAGAAAACGGTACCCCAAGATGACCAAAAATGCATGGGACGAATAAGGCCTACCTGGTTTATGGATTTGTGAATATTCCTTTCAGTCACTGAGAAAACGGTACCCCAAATGACCAAAAATGCATGGGACGTATAAGGCCTACCTGGTTTATGGATTATGTGAATATTCCTTTCAGCCACTGAGAAAACGGTACCCCAAGATGACCAAAAATGCATGGGACGCATAAGGCTTACCTGGTTTATGGATTATGTGAATATTCCTTTTAGTCAGTGAGAAAACGGTACCTCAAGATGACCAAAAATGCATGGGACGTATAAGGCCTACCTGGTTTATGGATTATCTTAATATTCCTTTTAGTCACTGGGAAAACGGTACCTCAAGATGACCAAAAATGCATTGGACGAATAAGGCCTACCTGGTTTATGGATTATGTGAATATTCCTTTTAGTCACTCAGAAAACGGTACCTCAAGATGACCAAAAATGCATGGGACGTATAACGTCTACCTGGTTTATGGATTATGTGAATATTCCTTTTAGTCACTGAGAAAACGGTACCCCAAGATGACTAAAAATGCATGGGACGTATAAGGCCTACCTGGTTTATGGATTTGTGAATATTCCTTTCAGTCACTGAGAAAACGGTACCCCAAGATGACCAAAAATGCATGGGACGTATAAAGCCTACCTGGTTTATGGATTATGTGAATATTCCTTTCAGCCACTGAGAAAACGGTACCCCAAGATGACCAAAAATGCATGGGACGAATAAGGCCTACCTGGTTTATGGATTATGTGAATATTCCTTTTAGTCACTGAGAAAACGGTACCTCAAGATGACCAAAAATGCATGGGACGTATAAGGCCTACCTGGCTTTATGGATTATCTTAATATTCCTTTTAGTCACTGGGAAAACCGTACCTCAAGATGACCAAAAATGCATGGGACGTATAACGTCTACCTGGTTTATGGATTATGTGAATATTCCTTTTAGTCACTGAGAAAACGGTACCCCAAGATGACCAAAAATGCATGGGACGTATAAGGCCTACCTGGTTTATGGATTATGTGAATATTCCTTTCAGTCACTGAGAAAACGGTACCCCAAGATGACCAAAAATGCATGGGACGTATAAGGCCTACCTGGTTTATGGATTATGTGAATATTCCTTTCAGTCCACTGAGAAAACGGTACCCCAAGATGACCAAAAATGCATGGGACGTATAAGGCCTACCTGGTTTATGGATTATGTGAATATTCCTTTTAGTCACTGAGAAAACGGTACCTCAAGATGACCAAAAATGCATGGGACGTATAAGGCCTACCTGGTTTATGGATTATCTTAATATTCCTTTTAGTCACTGGGAAAACGGTACCTCAAGATGACCAAAAATGCATTGGACGAATAAGGCCTACCTGGTTTATGGATTATGTGAATATTCCTTTTAGTCACTGAGAAAACGGTACCTCAAGATGACCAAAAATGCATGGGACGTATAAGGCCTACCTGGTTTATGGATTATGTGAATATTCCTTTTAGTCACTGAGAAAACGGTACCCCAAGATGACTAAAAATGCATGGGACGTATAAGGCCTACCTGGTTTATGGATTTGTGAATATTCCTTTCAGTCACTGAGAAAACGGTACCCCTCAAGATGACCAAAAATGCATGGGACGTATAAGGCCTACCTGGTTTATGGATTATGTGAATATTCCTTTCAGTCACTGAGAAAACGGTACCCCAAGATGACCAAAAATGCATGGGACGTATAAGGCCTACCTGGTTTATGGATTATGTGAATATTCCTTTTAGTCACTGAGAAAACGGTACCTCAAGATGACCAAAAATGCATTGGGACGAATAAGGCCTACCTGGTTTATGGATTTGTGAATATTCCTTTCAGTCACTGAGAAAACGGTACCCCAAGATGACCAAAAATGCATGGGACGTATAAGGCCTACCTGGTTTATGGATTATGTGAATATTCCTTTCAGCCACTGAGAAAACGGTACCCCAAAGATGACCAAAAATGCATGGGACGAATAAGGCCTTACCTGGTTTATGGATTATGTGAATATTCCTTTCAGTCACTGAGAAAACGGTACCCCAAGATGACCAAAAATGCATGGGACGTATAAGGCCTACCTGGTTTATGGATTATGTGAATATTCCTTTCAGTCACTGAGAAAACGGTACCCCAAGATGACCAAAAATGCATGGGACGAATAAGGCCTACCTGGTTTATGGATTTGTGAATATTCCTTTCAGTCACTGAGAAAACGGTACCCCAAATGACCAAAAATGCATGGGACGTATAAGGCCTACCTGGTTTATGGATTATGTGAATATTCCTTTCAGCCACTGAGAAAACGGTACCCCAAGATGACCAAAAATGCATGGGACGCATAAGGCCTTACCTGGTTTATGGATTATGTGAATATTCCTTTTAGTCAGTGAGAAAACGGTACCTCAAGATGACCAAAAATGCATGGGACGTATAAGGCCTACCTGGTTTATGGATTATCTTAATATTCCTTTTAGTCACTGGGAAAACGGTACCTCAAGATGACCAAAAATGCATTGGACGAATAAGGCCTACCTGGTTTATGGATTATGTGAATATTCCTTTTAGTCACTCAGAAAACGGTACCTCAAGATGACCAAAAATGCATGGGACGTATAACGTCTACCTGGTTTATGGATTATGTGAATATTCCTTTTAGTCACTGAGAAAACGGTACCCCAAGATGACTAAAAATGCATGGGACGTATAAGGCCTACCTGGTTTATGGATTTGTGAATATTCCTTTCAGTCACTGAGAAAACGGTACCCCAAGATGACCAAAAATGCATGGGACGTATAAAGGCCTACCTGGTTTATGGATTATGTGAATATTCCTTTCAGCCACTGAGAAAACGGTACCCCAAGATGACCAAAAATGCATGGGACGAATAAGGCCTACCTGGTTTATGGATTATGTGAATATTCCTTTTAGTCACTGAGAAAACGGTACCTCAAGATGACCAAAAATGCATGGGACGTATAAGGCCTACCTGCTTTATGGATTATCTTAATATTCCTTTTAGTCACTGGGAAAACCGTACCTCAAGATGACCAAAAATGCATTGGACGAATAAGGCCTACCTGGTTTATGGATTATGTGAATATTCCTTTTAGTCACTGAGAAAACGGTACCTCAAGATGACCAAAAATGCATGGGACGTATAAGGTTAACCTGGTTTATGGATTATGTGAATATTCCTTTTAGTCACTGAGAAAACGGTACCCCAAGATGACTAAAAATGCATGGGACGTATAAGGCCTACCTGGTTTATGGATTATGTGAATATTCCTTTTAGTCACTGAGAAAACGGTACCTCAAGATGACCAAAAATGCATGGGACGTATAAGGCCTACCTGGTTTATGGATTATCTTAATATTCCTTTTAGTCACTGGGAAAACCGGTACCTCAAGATGACCAAAAATGCATTGGACGAATAAGGCCTACCTGGTTTATGGATTATGTGAATATTCCTTTTAGTCACTCAGAAAACGGTACCTCAAGATGACCAAAAATGCATGGGACGTATAACGTCTACCTGGTTTATGGATTATGTGAATATTCCTTTTAGTCACTGAGAAAACGGTACCCCAAGATGACTAAAAATGCATGGGACGTATAAGGCCTACCTGGTTTATGGATTTGTGAATATTCCTTTCAGTCACTGAGAAAACGGTACCCCAAGATGACCAAAAATGCATGGGACGTATAAGGCCTACCTGGTTTATGGATTATGTGAATATTCCTTTCAGCCACTGAGAAAACGGTACCCCAAGATGACCAAAAATGCATGGGACGAATAAGGCCTACCTGGTTTATGGATTATGTGAATATTCCTTTTAGTCACTGAGAAAACGGTACCTCAAGATGACCAAAAATGCATGGGACGTATAAGGCCTACCTGCTTTATGGATTATCTTAATATTCCTTTTAGTCACTGGGAAAACCGTACCTCAAGATGACCAAAAATGCATTGGACGAATAAGGCCTACCTGGTTTATGGATTATGTGAATATTCCTTTTAGTCACTGAGAAAACGGTACCTCAAGATGACCAAAAATGCATGGGACGTATAAGGTTAACCTGGTTTATGGATTATGTGAATATTCCTTTTAGTCACTGAGAAAACGGTACCCCAAGATGACTAAAAATGCATGGGACGTATAAGGCCTACCTGGTTTATGGATTTGTGAATATTCCTTTCAGTCACTGAGAAAACGGTACCTCAAGATGACCAAAAATGCATGGGACGTATAAGGTTAACCTGGTTTATGGATTATGTGAATATTCCTTTCAGCCACTGAGAAAACGGTACCCCAAGATGACCAAAAATGCATGGGACGAATAAGGCCTACCTGGTTTATGGATTATGTGAATATTCCTTTTAGTCACTGAGAAAACGGTACCTCAAGATGACCAAAAATGCATGGGACGTATAAGGCCTACCTGGTTTATGGATTATCTTAATATTCCTTTTAGTCACTGGGAAAACGGTACCTCAAGATGACCAAAAATGCATTGGACGAATAAGGCCTACCTGGTTTATGGATTATGTGAATATTCCTTTTAGTCACTGAGAAAACGGTACCTCAAGATGACCAAAAATGCATGGGACGTATAAGGTTAACCTGGTTTATGGATTATGTGAATATTCCTTTTAGTCACTGAGAAAACGGTACCCCAAGATGACCAAAAATGCATGGGAGACGTATAAGGCCTGCCTGGTTTATGGATTATCTTAATATTCCTTTTAGTCATTGAGAAAACGGTACCTCAAGATGACCAAAAATGCATGGGACGTATAAGGCCTACCTGGTTTATGGATTATCTTAATATTCCTTTTAGTCACTGAGAAAACGGTACCTCAAGATGACCAAAAATGCATGGGACGTATAAGGCCTACCTGGTTTATGGATTATCTTAATATTCCTTTTCAGTCACTGAGAAAACGGTACCTCAAGATGACCAAAAATGCATGGGACGTATAAGGCCTGCCTGGCTTTATGGATTATCTTAATATTCCTTTTCAGTCACTGAGAAAACGGTACCTCAAGATGACCAAAAATGCATGGGACGTATAAGGCCTACCTGGTTTATGGATTATCTTAATATTCCTTTTAGTCACTGAGAAAACGGTACCCCAAGATGACCAAAAATGCATGGGACGTATAAGGCCTACCTGGTTTATGGATTATCTTAATATTCCTTTCAGTCACTGAGAAAACGGTACCTCAAGATGACCAAAAATGCATGGGACGTATAAGGCCTACCTGGTTTATGGATTATCTTAATATTCCTTTCAGTCACTGAGAAAACGGTACCTCAAGATGACCAAAAATGCATGGGACGTATAAGGCCTACCTGGTTTATGGATTATCTTAATATTCCTTTTAGTCACTGAGAAAACGGTACCCCTCAAGATGACTAAAAATGCATGGGACGTATAAGGCCTACCTGGTTTATGGATTTGTGAATATTCCTTTCAGTCACTGAGAAAACGGTACCCCAAGATGACCAAAAATGCATGGGACGTATAAGGCCTACCTGGTTTATGGATTATGTGAATATTCCTTTCAGCCACTGAGAAAACGGTACCCCAAGATGACCAAAAATGCATGGGACGAATAAGGCCTACCTGGTTTATGGATTATGTGAATATTCCTTTCAGTCACTGAGAAAACGGTACCCCAAGATGACCAAAAATGCATGGGACGTATAAGGCCTACCTGGTTTATGGATTATGTGAATATTCCTTTCAGTCCACTGAGAAAACGGTACCCCAAGATGACCAAAAATGCATGGGACGTATAAGGCCTACCTGGTTTATGGATTATGTGAATATTCCTTTCAGTCACTGAGAAAACGGTACCCCAAGATGACCAAAAATGCATGGGACGTATAAGGCCTACCTGGTTTATGGATTATGTGAATATTCCTTTCAGTCACTGAGAAAACGGTACCCCAAGATGACCAAAAATGCATGGGACGAATAAGGCCTACCTGGTTTATGGATTTGTGAATATTCCTTTCAGTCACTGAGAAAACGGTACCCCAAATGACCAAAAATGCATGGGACGTATAAGGCCTACCTGGTTTATGGATTATGTGAATATTCCTTTCAGCCACTGAGAAAACGGTACCCCAAGATGACCAAAAATGCATGGGACGCATAAGGCCTACCTGGTTTATGGATTATGTGAATATTCCTTTTAGTCACTGAGAAAACGGTACCTCAAGATGACCAAAAATGCATGGGACGTATAAGGCCTACCTGGTTTATGGATTATCTTAATATTCCTTTTAGTCACTGGGAAAACGGTACCTCAAGATGACCAAAAATGCATTGGACGAATAAGGCCTACCTGGTTTATGGATTATGTGAATATTCCTTTTAGTCACTCAGAAAACGGTACCTCAAGATGACCAAAAATGCATGGGACGTATAACGTCTACCTGGTTTATGGATTATGTGAATATTCCTTTTAGTCACTGAGAAAACGGTACCCCAAGATGACTAAAAATGCATGGGACGTATAAGGCCTACCTGGTTTATGGATTTGTGAATATTCCTTTCAGTCACTGAGAAAACGGTACCCCAAGATGACCAAAAATGCATGGGACGTATAAAGGCCTACCTGGTTTATGGATTATGTGAATATTCCTTTCAGCCACTGAGAAAACGGTACCCCAAGATGACCAAAAATGCATGGGACGAATAAGGCCTACCTGGTTTATGGATTATGTGAATATTCCTTTTAGTCACTGAGAAAACGGTACCTCAAGATGACCAAAAATGCATGGGACGTATAAGGCCTACCTGCTTTATGGATTATCTTAATATTCCTTTTAGTCACTGGGAAAACCGTACCTCAAGATGACCAAAAATGCATTGGACGAATAAGGCCTACCTGGTTTATGGATTATGTGAATATTCCTTTTAGTCACTGAGAAAACGGTACCCCTCAAGATGACCAAAAATGCATGAGACGTATAAGGCCTGCCTGGTTTATGGATTATCTTAATATTCCTTTTAGTCATTGAGAAAACGGTACCTCAAGATGACCAAAAATGCATGGGACGTATAAGGCCTACCTGGTTTATGGATTATCTTAATATTCCTTTTAGTCACTGAGAAAACGGTACCTCAAGATGACCAAAAATGCATGGGACGTATAAGGCCTACCTGGTTTATGGATTATCTTAATATTCCTTTCAGTCACTGAGAAAACGGTACCTCAAGATGACCAAAAATGCATGGGACGTATAAGGCCTGCCTGCTTTATGGATTATCTTAATATTCCTTTCAGTCACTGAGAAAACGGTACCTCAAGATGACCAAAAATGCATGGGACGTATAAGGCCTACCTGGTTTATGGATTATCTTAATATTCCTTTTAGTCACTGAGAAAACGGTACCTCAAGATGACCAAAAATGCATGGGACGTATAAGGCCTGCCTGGTTTATGGATTATCTTAATATTCCTTTTAGTCACTGAGAAAACGGTACCTCAAGATGACCAAAAATGCATTGGACGTATAAGGCCTACCTGGTTTATGGATTATCTTAATATTCCTTTCAGTCACTGAGAAAACGGTACCTCAAGATGACCAAAAATGCATGGGACGTATAAGGCCTACCTGGTTTTTGGATTATGTGAATATTCATTTCAGTCACTGAGAAAACGGTACCCCAAGATGACCAAAAATGGAAATGTATGCAAATGTATGCAATGACACATGTTTATTATTTACAGGAGACACACTCTCTGCACTGCAAAAGATGTGAAGACTGAATTATCAAGAATTTGCTTGTGGTTTGTGGAAAACAAATTAACTTTGAACAACATGTAGTTTTTCGTTCAAGGCGAAATGATGTAGACACCAATCAAATAAATATTAGCTTAAATACCAACCCTATACAAGAAGTTGTCGCGATTAAATATCTGGGCGTCATATTTGACCAACATGTACATTGGGAAGAGCATATTCAGAACGTGTGCAAGAAGGTCGCATACGGGTGTTACTACCTCATAAAAGCAACGCAATATCTGCAGAACTACTAAAATCTCTTTACTACGCGTTTTGTTATAGCCATATTGGCTAATATTGTTTAGATTCGTGGGGCGTGACTTACAAGACATACATACAACCTTTACAAACATTACAGAATAGGGCACTGAAAATAATTGGTATTCCAAACAGCAACAGTAATATAACTCATGACATTTTCCAAACTCATCATGCGTTATCGGTAAAGGCTTTATACAATCAAAAAATATCAATTTCAGTTAACATTTTGTGTACCAGCTTTCCTATTCCTCGTGACGTCTTTTCTTTTCCAACACGCAGTACGAGACACGCTCTAAAAGGCAACCTGCATTTACCCAAGCGTTATAATGTATGCGGCGATAGAGTGATTGAATTCAGGGGAACAAAAATCTGGAATATTTCACCCCTAGAAGTTAAAAACGCACGCAACTTCAAGCAGTCTAGTAAATACTTTTTTATCGAAAACCAGGATATCTAACGAACGTACATTGACTAACTAAGTATACTTTATGGAAACTTTGTTTACGAGGATTATAATGCTGGTTTTAATTATGATATGTTATTGAATGGCGTTCTGTTAAACGCTGTAACTGACCTGTCTTTTTGATTTTTAACATTGGACCGGAAACTAGCCTTCCCTGGCTATCGGTCCAGATAATTGTATGTGTGTTTTGTGTGGAAGAACAATAAGGCACTTCACAAAGAAAACTAGCAGCAGTTCCGCGTACGAACACAACCGATGAGCGAAGCTCTTTCGAAATGAAACGCACGTGGCGTTCGGCGAGCGTGACGTTTCATTGTCCAGGTAACGGACCTACACTGGACGGACGACTGGGTTAAGCGATGGTTTCGCGTGTTCACCGGTTTGAGGGGAGAGGGAAGAGGCGGAGAAAGAGGGAGAGGAAGACTAATCTGTCTCCGTTTTGCATGCGTTCGTATTCTAGCGCTTTGCGCATCGTGCAGACGCCATTCGCGTTCCAGCGCTCATAAAGCTCATTTACCTCCCTCCCGCGTGAGGGGGAGACGCCACAGCTGGCACGTGTCAGGGAGCTTCAACGGCGACGGCGACGGCGACGGCGGGGTGCCAGCCTAAGGATCTTCGCTCCTAAAAAAAGGCCTGATATGGAAAGTATTTTGCCGGCAACAGGTAGACTGTCGCCATGAAGAATTAGTCTAGCGACACTGCGCTTATGTCAGTCCAGTCAGGCTTGCAGAAACTGGGTTTACTCATGTACTCACGCAAAATGAATACCTGCTCAAATAATGGACCCATATACTGTAGCTCATCCGTTGTCACTACAAAACCTGAAACACCTTCGCGGAACTGGAAATCCCTGGGTCAACACACCACTCAGCCGCGTGATGCCCCAGTTTAACCATCTTCGTCTAATGCACGGTTCTCCTGCTCGACGCGGCTCACTGCGGCTTCCGTTTGCTGCACTGCACATCAAGTGTCTTACCTTTTCCGTATTCATACTTGGCCCGCCAACCGAGTGATATAACCGAGCGCGATCCAACTTGGTATATCGCTGAGCGAGTGGCAAGGGTTTGCGGAGGAAAGTGTAACGCACACTAGTCACCCACTTCGCCCGATTTAAAATTAACAAAGGAAAAAATAAAAAACCCAAATAAACAAAAGAAGAGTTCTTTACAGTTCAATCGAATTTCTTTATTTGTAAAGACTTGGGCAAGACAATAAATTCGAACATCCACATCAACCTCACTTCGTTCAACCAGATCTTAAGATGCCCGACATCCACTACGAGTGCGTATGTTCCTTGAAACCGAAACTGGCGCTCTGTTCGCGGGGCTTGAGGTAACCGCGCAAAACGTTCAGTTCAAGGGGAACTCCGGCGATTTTTGCAGTATTCACCGATTTCAATAAAACATTCAACATGTGTTCTCTTCTGTATCCTGATGATAAGTACCAAGTCATACAACCGTAAGTCATTTTAGTTTTTTTTTTATAAGCGAAACTTAAGAATTCGTAGCCAACGCCAAAATTATGCTTGTAAACGCGGGCCACCCTGTGTAGATGACGTAACTTGCCCACTCTTTTCCAACCCCGCCCGGCCCAGCGGACACATGCTTCGCGCGCTTTCTTCTACGAGGCGACGACGACGCGTGCACAGTTAATTGTTCGGTTTTGTCAGCTGCATAGCGTGTTAGCCATCGATGACACCGGGTCTTACAGTAAGCATGCACAATACTGTGCAACGACATCGATGCGGAGCACGTCAGCTGCTTCAGGCGCCGGCGGGTCGCAATCAAAAGGCGATGCTTCCGCGCTCAGATAGTAGCTGCAATGATCGCTGAACCCGTCACTGGTAAGTTCAGACGGGCTGTCACAGCTTGAGTCCGCGTCGGATGACATCGCCAGCTTGCTTTTCGCGCGATCGAAGAAGCACCTGTGCTATGTTTGCATTCTGTCCAGCCGTAGCGGCGTGTAGCGTATACCGTGACGTCATAGCAAACGCGGCACAGAGCAGCTCCTGTTTCGGTTTTGGCTGGTGGTTTATTTCTTATTTATGATTATTGACGAGTCTCTTGCAAGACGAACCACCCTTGCTGTTACAGGAATGTTAATACTACTTGAAAACGGCATTATTTCAATATGGTCGAAAATGCACCGGAGTTCCCCTTTTAAGCAGCATGATTATGTTACAAGGACATTAGGCCTAGTGGAGCCTGAAGAGGAACGCAAAATGAAGCGACTCAGAAACATTTCGGAGCTTCCAAATCTAAATACGCCATGAAATGAAAGAAAGGGGCACCATGGAGGTGGACGAAGGAGAAGCCTCAATACCAGCAAACTCCACTTACAGGTGTAGCCAAGCGTCTGAAAAAGAGAGTGAAGATGAGCTCTTTTAAGAAATATCATCCACTAAGGACTTGATATATTTTTTTTCGAATAAATCATGGCGTTTATGCAAAAAAAAAAACAGAAGAGCGAGCGCAGTTTTGTGCGAAACGTGTGTGTGCATTCTTCACTCAATCCATACAATTAATTAAGGAGGTGGAGGCGTATTGGGAAGTGGCTTCACCATGGAACTCTCATGCGCCCACTGTCTTACATGTAGTACTCCAATGCTACTTGGGAACAAATAATCATTTAATAATAAGCTTTTGATAATATCTTCGAATGTATCATATTTGAATTATTCTTTCATAATTGTCGGATTTTGAAGATCACTGCGGCTGGTTTTACATGGGTCGTAATGGATTAACATGCAAACGGGCTTTTTATAACAAAGAAATTACCCATGCCTGAGTCTTTCCACTTCATAAACACCAGTGTGCGAACAAATAATAAAGCATTATGTCAGAAAGAGAGCACCACTTGATTCACCGACGAAAACTGGCCCAGTTTCCACCCATATTTGTCTCGAGCAAGGAAGGATGCTAGAACACCCCTATATTTCCCAAATCAGAGTATTTCGTGTTGCGAAAGAACGCACGGTAAGAAAATAATGTAATACAACCGCGGACGAGAACAAATGTCCTTAGAGTGATCTACATTCGGAAAAGTGAGCAGTTGACGTGCATTCCTTCGAAAATTGGGCCAGAACAAATACAGTAGCGGAAAAGATACCTTGTTTCAGCGCATTTTGAAGATCGCGCGCCGATTCTTCTCTGTGATGTGCAAACGCACCGCGAAACACGAAAAAAAAGCCAGTGTGCGCGCTGAGGTATCGCACGGTTTCCATTTTGCCGCAGCCTCCGCTGCCGCTGCATGCCTCGATAAACGCGCCCTCTCGCAGCAGGAGGGCGTGCGAGGCGCATTACACTTTTACTTATTTATTTTTTATTTATTTGCTGAGGAGCGCGGTGATTAGGAGGGCCGGAGAAACTTCCCGGCGCACAATCTCGGAGGTCATGTACCGTGCCCAAAAACTCTCATCTTTCTGAAGGGGTATCTGCCACAGAGTTCGGGCAAACCCCACTACTCACCGCTACGGGGTGGCCTGTAATTGAGAGAACGAGCACAGAGAGAGAGAGAGAGAAAGAAAAGGAGTACTGACAGGGCCAAAGGAAGAGAAACAAAGAGAGAGACGGAAAGAATTATACAGAAAAAAGCCGGCAGATCCCACGCACTGTCGGAATCGATGTAATGCGAAGCAGCCAGGAAGGAGCAAACCATGCTTTACATAATTTGCATGTCATGTTTTACATGTTACGACCTGTCATTTGTGTTCGTCATACAGTCACGTCGCGATATGCCAATTTTGGTGTATGTCAAGCTAGCGAACTGGATGCAAGCGCACCATGCGCGTGGCATGTAAATGGCATTGTAGATGACATGCATGCCAAGATTTTCATGTTGCCACCTGCCACTTATGTTCGTCATACAGGCATGTCACTCAATACCAAATTTGGTGTATATCATGCTAACGAAACGGCCGCGAGCGTGCCATGAGCGTGGTATGCAAGTGATGTCGCTCATGACATGTCATGATTTCCATATTACCACTTGTCATTTATGTTCGTCATACAGTCATGTCACTCAAACCAAATTTCGTGTATCTCAAGCTAAAGAAACGGCCGCGAGCGCGCCATGAGCGTGGCATGTAAATCATACTTTTCATGACAAGTTAGTCATGATTTTCATGATATGACCAGCCATTTATGTTCGTCATGCAGTCATGTCACTCAATACCAAATTTGGTGTATATCAACCTAACCAAACGGCCGCGAGCGCGCCATGAGCGTGGAATGCAAGTCATGTCGCACATGACAAGTCATGATTTCCATTTTACGACTTGCCATTTATGTTCGTGATACAGTAATGTCACTCAATCCCAAATTTGGTGTATATCAAGCTAACGAAACGGCCGCGGGCGCGCCATGAACGTGGCATGTAAATCATTATTTTCATGACAAGTTAGTCATGATTTTCATAATATGACCAGCTATTTATGTTCGTCATACAGTCATGTCATGTCATAAAGAATTTGGTATAAATCCCATTAACGATACGGCCAGGAGAGCACAAAGTCGTAGGCGGCTAGATAGATAGATAGATAGATAGATAGATAGATAGATAGATAGATAGATAGATAGATAGATAGATAGATAGATAGATAGATAGATAGATAGATAGATAGATAGATAGATAGATAGATAGATACGCTCAAACTCGCCGAAGTTCGCTAAGAAATGCTTCGCATTTAAAATTTACAGTTTCACGACAGAAGCGAAGCAATGAGTGCGACAGCAAGAAATTGGAATGTCACAGGAAGAACTACCGCTGAAGCATCAAGAAGGTCGCTACACAACCACGCGCAGGTATTAACCGGACAAGTGTGAACTAACTCTCACAGTTGTTACGTCTGTAGCACTCTGAAGCATGGTTTAGGAAACGCAGAGTGGTTTATTGTACGTGCACGCCATTCTCGGAACTACCTCTTCTCCCTTCTCTAGCAGAAGCCCACTACCAGTTCACGCGCCAAGTTGTTACGCGCCAGAAGAAGAAGAAAAGTACGCCACAGGTGGGCCCCCCACTGCGGACAAGTGGCCATTGGCACTTGAAGAGGTTGTCATACGGAGCTGTTGATAGTGGGTGCCGGCTTGATCGTTCCAATTGTTACTGTGTCTTCGCGCCCATTGCGCAGGATTGTAAAATGATGTTCGGAACGTTTTATGACTAAAAAGACCATCATAGCGAGGCTGAAGAGCACGACGAGGCGCGTCAACACGAACGAAAACGTGTGAGGATGTCTGCAGGTTTGACGGCAGAAAAACGTCGTGCTTAGTCGTGTGAGCCGAAGTTGATGACGGGCGTAAGTTTTGCATATAGACCCGCAGACGCTGGACGAAAGATGATGGATCCGAAACACACTGCGTAGTTACGGGATTGACGAGGTCACCCGGCAAACGGAGTGTGCAGCCATAAACCATCTCGGCTACAGAGCAGGAAAGTTCTGGTCGCAGCGTTGACCGAAGGACGAGCAGCACGATGGGGAGGTGCGACACCCAATCTTCGGCATGAGGCTGAGAGGCGAGTGCTGCTTTCAAATGTCGATGTAGTCTCTCTACGATGCCATTCGATGCAGGATGATACGCCCAGTGGTGCGAATGCGCGCACAACCCAGAAGAGATGTCACAGAGGTGAAAAGTGCGGACTCAAACTGTCTGCCTCTATCAGTAGTCACCGTTGATGGCACACCGAAACGGCTAATCCAGGTAGACAGAAAAGTACGAGCAACTGTCTCCGCCGTGATGTCAGGCATTGGAGCTGCTTCAGGCCACCTTGTGTACCTATCAATACACGTAAGCAAATACGTATATCCACGGCATGGTGGCAAAGGTCCGACGATGTCCAGATGAATGGTGTCGAACCGTGCATCAGGGAGCGGGAATTTTCCCATGGAGGCTTGGTGTGCCGTTGTACCTTGATACGCTGACACGTTGTGCAAGTGCGAACCCAGTCACGAATGTCAGCGCGTATGCGCGGCCAGACATAGCGTTCTGTGACCAGGTATTGCGTAGCTCATACGCCTGGATCGCAGATTGAGTGCAGGGTGTCAAAGCAGCACGACGCAGATCTGAAGGAACATAGATGCGAGTACAGTTGTGTGAAACATCGCACCAGAGCGTGACGTCGTGGTCGGGAAAGCTAACTTGCTCTAGTCGGAGGGATGCAGATGATCGAACTTGTGGAAGCTCATCATCCAATGCTTGTGCCTCGGCGATTGAAGACAAGGAAAGGTCGATGGGGCTTGTGGCGTTGATGGTAATGCGACTGAGAGCGTCCGCTGCACTGTTAAGGCTGCCTTTGACGTAGCGTATGTCTGTGGCGAACTCGGCAATGAAAGTGAGGTGCCGAAGCTCTCTAGGAGTATGGGTGGCACTGCAGGAACGTAAAGCCGAAACAAGTGGCTTGTGGTCGGTGAGAATGGCGAATTCTCGCCCTTCGGGAAAGTACCTGAAGTGCTTCACCGCAAGGTAGGCTGCGAGGAGCTCCCGTCCGAAAGTACTGTATCGGCGCTCAGTGTCGCGTAACTTTCGGGAAAAGAAGGAGATAGGAGCCCATGCACCATTGATCCATTGATGAAGAGCGGCTCCAACTGCTTCTGAGGAAGCGTACACCATGAGGCTAGTGGGAGCAGTTGGTGAAGGGTGGTGTAGGAGAGTGGCTTTGGCGAGCTGGGTCTTAACGGCGGCGAAAGCTTCATCAGCGACCGTGTCCCACGGAAGAGCAGCCGACTCAGCTTTCGAAGTAGACAGTAGTGCTTCAAGCGGCTTCAGCAGTGTAGAGCATGTCGGGATGAAACGGCGATAAAAATTTACGAGTCCGAGAAAACGTCGCAGACTGCGTGCGGACTTTGGTGGTGGGTAGTCGATGATAGCCTCAACTTTGTCAGGTAGAGGAGTGATGCCATCTTTTGTGATGCGATGTCCAAGGAATGCGATCTCGGCGACGCCAAACTGGCATTTTTCAACATTGATGACGAGATCGTAGTCCCGAAGTCGACTGAAAAGTTGGCGTAGATGAGCCTTGTGTGTTTCAGCGTCCTTGCTGGCGACGAGAAGATCATCTATACAGGCGAAACAAAATGGCAGACCTCTGGTGACTTCGTCTATAAAGCGCTGAAATGTCTGAGCTGCGTTGCGCAAGCCGAAAGGCATCCTTAAATATTCAAAAAGGCCAAATGGGGTAGTTATAGCAGTTTTGAGGATGTCGGAAGGCTCAACGGGGATCTGGTGATAAGCTTTCACGAGATCAGTCTTCGAATATACTGTTGTGCCGGTTAAAAAGGCAGTGCAGTCCTGAATATTGGGTAACGGGTATCGGTCCGGAACGGTGACCGCATTGAGTGCACGATAATCACCACAGGGCCGCCAGTCGTTGTTGTTCTTGGGAACCATGTGCAGTGCCGACGACCACGAGCTTGATGACGGGCGAATGATCTTCAATTTCAACATGTGCTCGAACTCATTGCGAGCAACTCGAAGTTTATCGGGACCGAGTCGGCGAGGGCGGCAGTGAACAGGTGGTCCTGTGGTAACGATGCAATGGGTCACAGAGTGCTTAGGAGGCTTATCCATCGGAGACTGTGTAGTAATATCCGGAAACTCGTCGAGGAGAGCTGTATACGGCGAGGTAGGTAGCTTCACGAAAGTGGGGTTTAGGGCCGTGGCTTGTGACAGAAAACCGTTGACCGACAAACCGGTAATGCCATCCACCAGGCGACAGCGGCTCATATCCACGAGCAGATGAAAATGTCTCAAGAAATCGGCTCCTAAGATGGCATAGCGAACGTCAGCTATCCAAAATAGCCATTGTAACTTTCTCTTGAGGCCGAGATCGAGGGTCAGAGACTTCTGTCCATAAGTTGCGATGACAGAAGAGTTGATCGCTTGTAGAGGAGTTGACTTTTCGCGGAGACGCCGGTCAGCCTTGGAAGCAGGAATTATGCTGACCTCTGCCCCAGTGTCCACCAGCAAGCGCAGTCCTGTGGTTCGGTCGGTTATATAGAAGAGGCGGCTTGATGATTGGCCGTGATCGCCCGCCGCTGTTATTGACGATCGGCCTGAGCGTTTCCCATGCGCCACGAACAGGGTGACAGACATCACGAGCCGCGGCACGAAAACGTCGGTGATAGTAGCATGGCGTCTGTGTTGGAAAACTGCGCTCAGGCTGGTGGAGTGGTCGTGGCGGAGAAGGCGACGTGAGAGGCTGTCGATGTGGACAAGGCTGGCCATTGAAGTTGCGAGTGTTTTGCAGTTCCAGACGCAAGTCGGCTACTTGAGCTGCGAGATCTTTTACTGCTTCTCGAAGGGAATCTACTTCGGAAACCGGAGCAGGGCGGGCAGCGTTGATGACTGCCGGAGCAACATCCATCATGTCGTCAGCCAGTTCTGCGAGCTCCGGCAGGGACTTATGCTGAGCTGTGACAAGAGCCATTCGCACGTTAGGTGGAAGACGCTGCAGAAACAGCTCACGTAGTATAGCTGTGTCCAAGAAGCCCGGCTGGTCTCCAACCAGGTGCTGCAGGTGACGTAGGAATTGGGTGGGACGTCTGTCTCCAAGCTCTTCGTTGTTCAGGAGTTGTTGAATGCGCCGATGCGTAGGCTGAACGAGGCGGCGAAGAAGAGTCTGTTTGACGGTGGTATATGGAGTTTCACCAAGCGGTCGCGCGAGGATGTCTTGTATCTCGGCCATTGCCTGTGGCGGCAACGCTTCGAGGAGTAGCTCGTACTTGCGAACTTCTGACGCGACGCGATGAATGCGGCACTTGTTCTCGGCTTGTACGAACCATAACGAGGAATCGGCAAGCCACAGCTGCGGTAGCGTTATGGTGGCAGTAGCTCCTACGACACTCGAAGTGGTTACCTGGCCGGTTGCTTGGTAGGAGTACCAGGGTGTAGGTCGTCTGGATGCTCGCGCTGCTCCATAGAAGGTCGTGCTCGTAGTTCGGGACACCAGTAACTGTAGCACTCTGAAGCACGGTTTAGGAAACGCAGAGTGGTTTATTGTACGTGCACGCCATTCTCGGAACTACCTCTTCTCCCTTCTCTAGCAGAACCCCACTACCAGTTCACGTGCCAAGTTGTTACGCGCCAGAAGAAGAAGAAAAGTACGCCACACGTCTTTGCGTTTGAGCAACGCGTTGCAAGTGCCGAAAATGCAGAACCCGACACTCTTAGATATTTCTTTTTTTTAAACAGCAGCGTGTGAAGGGACCCCTCCGCGTTTCCTGCCACGTGCTGGCGTGGGACCCAAGGTGTTCCAGGCGTTATTTTTTTCTCGTTCCACATCCCGAGTTGGTACAGAAAGGGGCCACTTTCTCGTGCGCGTCTCAAGGGCAGTTTTCGAATTGAAAGAAAATGTAGGAGCGTCGCATAATATAAAATACGCTCAAGCTCCTCCCGATCTGCGTGCCACCACAGGAAAATGGTGTATAGAAATAGCTTGCCGTTATTACGCCGAAACATTAACGGTGCGTGGTTGAGTGGTCTAAAGCAGCGCGCTGCGGAGCAAGAGGTCACTGGTTCGAATCCCCGGTCGGGTGTTTCGGAATTTTTTTCTTGAGAATTATATTAACACGAAAGTGTTTTATGCCGGGGTCTACGAAGACTTAAGTGACGCATTTCCGTCACGGATATGACGTTGATGAAATGGGCGCCACCAAATGAGAAAGAAGAAAACTTTCAGAAACATCTTCCCCCGCCCGGAATCGAACCTCCGACTCCTCGGCCCGCGACGGTATGCGCCCGACACTCTACCGACTGAGCTAAAGAGGCAGACGAAAGACATTCTACAAACGCGCTTTATATCTCTCACACAATCTCTCTCGTTTGGCGCTATCTGTTGGCGGGGCCGGGCAGTGCCGCCGTCTGTGAGCGATGAGGAGAAGTAATGCGGCATGACACTTACTAGCACCGATAGAGAACGTTCTCGGAAGCACAGCGTGCTAAATTGCGCGCCGGCGCGCAATCTCGATGGTCATGGTTAAAGCGTCTCGATAGCAGCAACAAACGCTGGCCGCGCTAGCATCGGGGGGGTCGCCCTAGACGCAGTTATGTGTCACTCTAGTTATGCTGTTTGCCTTTCGTTTCGTGTTAGCGTGTGATGGCTGGTTGTCGGAGTAGTGCAGCTTCCACGTGTACCAACGGTGTTTCGCCGCCGACTACTTCGAGTGCGATAGCTCTGACGAATAAAACTGCTGCAGTAAGCGGTGCAGAAAGGCAACGATGTTGACGGACGAATGTGGTGCCTTGGTGGAACAAGACGGAGGCCAGCGGTACGCGGAACGCCTGCGTGCGTTCGCCGCTCAAGCTCTGCCTTCCGTGTAGCTGAAGCGCAGTGTGGTAGTGTATACATGAGCACAGGCGTAGGTAACCGCATCACTCTGGAGCGCACGCCGTGTCGTTTCTCTCCTTAAATGACGACGCTTTGGAGAAGTGCACAGTACCAGTGTTTATTACGCGCTTGTTGATGTCATCTTTGCGCGTGACTCGTGATACGCTGTCTCCAGGTATAGGTTTGAAAGTTCAACTACCACAACGGGTAAATCATGATCATGGGCGTAAGTCATCGCGATGGAGATGTGCCACTAGGCGTTAACGTAGGTACATCTACGTCAAACGGGGCTGTAGCTGTACAACACCAATGGACATTCTACAAACTCTCATACTGTCTACAGAATAAGCACTACTTCTGTGAAGACACTTTTCACTTTCGTGTTATAGCGATTCCTATGACGGAGGGATCAGCCATGTTTATTTTCTTTGTGCCTTACATGTGGTTAGGGCGCTCGCCTTCAGATCGAGGGTACGAGGGTCCGAGTTCCATCTCGTGAAGAATTTTTTTCCGTAAGAATTTTTCGTATATATATATATATATATATATATATATATATTGTGGGCGTTCATCAGACACATTCCCGTTCTTCGTGCATGCTCATCATCGTGTCTCTACCTGTTCTTCTTCGGTTGTGGAACTCGCCTGAACTGTGATCTTTGCTCTTGGGTGTGGTCTCTCTCTCTTCGCCGTATCTTCGGGGCCTAATAAAGGTCGCGTTAACTGTTACGTCGCAATATATATATTTATATATATAAAATAAAACGAAAAATTCTTACGGAAAAAAATTCTTCACGAGATGGAACTCGGACCCGCGTACCCTCGATCTGAAGGCGAGCGCCCTAACCACTCTGCTATCCAGATGCTCTTGCGGTGCACAGTGTAGCCTTGTTTTCGCAGTGCCCATAGACTGTCGCGCCACCAAGCGGAATTCAGGAGCGTTCGCTCGAGGAGGGTTACTTGGCAGCTCTACGCAGTCACTCCCTGGTTCGGCTGTGCTAGCCTCAGTGTTAACGCGTTACCAAGAAACGAACACTGCGACTTTGAATGTTTCCTTCATCAGTGAACAAACCGGGCCCTCCGTGACACGATAATTCTGATTCGTTCTGGCGAGACGCGAAGTAAATACGTGCAACACGCGCTTTCAATGATAGTCCACAGCGTGCACATATCAGCCTCGCGAGGTTTTCTGTAGCCACGTATGTTAGTCAAATTTTATTGTCTAACCTTTCCATTTGAAATTCACCTGGTTTTAATTGCATACAGCATTCGTCCGTGATGTAACAGTGCATGAATCCAATACCATTGTACGCGGGAAGATGCGCAGGCTCGCGAGCAATCTAAAATTGGCCAGCGCTGCGCCGCTTATTTTTGCACGTTAGTTGATAGGTGGCAGCACACTGCAAGCGATTGGCTTGTTGAGCAGTTGGAGAGCGAAATTGGCAGAATGTTCTCTGCGTCCAGTTAACGTGGTGACGTGGAGTGGTCGAATGCGTTCGGTGGAGGAAACTCTTCAGATTGCTTTCAGCGGGGGTGTTGAACGAAACCATCTTGACGATGAGGATTTTTCACTTCGAAGGCTGTGAAAGCACCGAGAGTGACAGTGACGATGAGCGATGAGCTGCTAACTCACGAGGAGCGAATCGCACTTCACGTCCCCTCGTGCGTTAATGTTTTCTCACGCTCGTTAGTCACTTCGATTGTATTTAATGTATAATATCCTTTAGAGCGATCAAAATAAACGCATAGTTTTTCTTGTGCATTGAATGTAGCGCAAATATTGTGGTTGGAGCGCCGCATGCCGCGAACACGCTCGAGCTCGAACAGCAAAGCTAAATGGTTAGAGCGATGAAACGTGCAGTCACGGCCACAATCCACGCGTCTCGATTGGCTAACTTCTCCTGTACTTCGCCGGTACCTTCCGAACGGCATCGTTGTTCAACGAATTTTCGCAACGTCAAAGAATTCGACGTTGCGAAAAGCATACGTGTGTATTCTTTTCGATATTCATGTTTTCATGATCGTGCTCGTCGAACCTGCAACATCCGAGTGCAGTGAATTGCGCGCAGCTGGAGTCTGAACATGGCTGTGACACAAGCGCTACAGAATGGGATAATAAATACTTGTGTTCCGTTGAAGAAGCAACTCCCTGTTCCTGACTGCGCGACTAATGATGACGGCGTAAAATGTTTGCAGACTACCACCACGTTAGACATTCTGTCCCGTGCAGCAGCGATGACGCCACTGGCTAGCGGCCTACTACTGCGGCAAATCCTTCAGACAGGCTGGTTACATATTACTTCGGTGTGCCGTTTAGTTCATGCGTCAATTCCAGTTCATGCAGTTTTCTGTAGCATGCACAGGATTTCGCAAACGATCGTTCATGCACGGTAACGGAGCTGAAATATCACCTTTCACTCCGCGGCGTAGGTGGCGAGCTTCCATGGTTTGGGAAAGTATTTTGGTCTCATATACATTTCAGTGAAGCTTATGACTTCATCCAGTGAAATTGGCATGGACCATACGTTCGCACGTCCTATCTGTTCCTGTGCTAACAAACGGGTTGACCCTCGTCCGGGCGCCATCTTGAATCCTACGGCACGCCATCTATAGTTCGTGGGCATTGCGAATAGTATAGTGCAGCAAGGAAGCGGAAAAGGGGAGCGAGCGTCAGGAAGAGAGATGTGATGGTGAGGAGGGCAAGAGGCAAAGGAGAGAGTAAAGCGTACCACAGAAAGTATGAGAAATAGAGAGAAAGAACTGCAGAAAAAAAAAGAAACACAGAGACAACATCAACGACACAGAGAGAAAGAAGTCGAGAACGAGAAAAATGGATAGGAAGAAAAAAGAAGCAAGCATCGGGTCGTCTAGCGACCAGATACCGCACCACCTGGCCAAGTTGAGCATGCGCACTGTGAGGTGCGCAGACGTCGCACACAATCTCCACTCTGTAGTGCATAGATTGGCTGCGTACTCTCGTGGAGGAACACAACACAGAGTACTTCTTCTTGGTCCCTGTGTGTTTCCGCGCTATGCTACAAGCCAGTTTACGATGAACCAACAAGCCCATAATGGTGCCCTTGTCGTGGAGGAAGCCGCGTATCTCGAACCTACACGTGTCGGTCGACGGGGAGTACGAGCGGCGACAGGCCCGTGCTTCGCTCTGCCGAGCTTTGCGCTGCTTAGTGCGAACTTCCCGCAATTTTTTTTTCTTCTTGCTTTTGTGACGTCCCCGCAAACGCGGACTGGCCCCCCGGGCCTCTCAGGATGTTTACGTCCATTTCTTCAACCCAAGCCTCGGCAAAAAGAAGAACCCCGAGGTAACGAATGCTCATTTCGAAGCGGAGTTCCTGGAAGAATTCTGTCGGCGGTCCTCGCGGGCCCACCGCGCAAACACCAGGATCGGGTGACAGCTTCTCTTGCGTACGGCCACAGCAGCGGCGAGGCGCCGCGCGCGCCCTTCAGTTTTATGGCGCGGGGGGGCAGCGGGACGCCTTTTGTTGGTCCCATTCATGCGACTCCGCTGTGGCCCCTGAGACGTGCCGGGCCTGACATTCCGTCAGCCTCCGCGGCTCCCGGGCTCATTATCGCGTTTTACGCGGATGCCCACCCGTGGCGTTCAAGGAAGAAGAGGCGGCAGCTGCGGAGAATTGCGCGGGAGACACCGGGTTGGAGGCGTCGAAACCCGACCTGGACATCGGGTCGTCAGGCACCGGAAACTAGGGCAATGGGGGCGGCCAGAGGCTTTTCAGTGCAGCGCTCGAAACACTGCGCGTCGACCATTAGAGACAGCGCGCTTTGTCCGAATGTTGGAATTCCTGGTCGCCCATAATTCACGCGTCATCGGACAGCTCGCCCGTTTCCCTTTCTAAATTTGGAGCTTGTACATTTTTGCTTGCTCTACTTTGCTTGAGAGAGGGCTTTTCACTGGTGTGGGCTGCGGGGGCAGTCGTCGAATCTGACACACGCCGACCGACAGGGAAATATGTCTCATCAACCATGGCAATTGGTTAGGTGCCACAAAAGGGCGGAGCCGGAACCCAAGAAAGGCGGCCGCGGGACAACGATGCGGGGAGAAAAAGGAGAGATCAAGAGAGTCGCGGAGAGCTCGATGTTTTTTGGTGGCTTGAGAGGGATCCCCTGGGGAAGTTCGGTCGCTCGAAGGCCCGAGAAATGAATTTTTAGGCGCCCGATACACAAAGAAGTCCGCCGCGACAACCCAGGAGACGAGTTGGACAGCGACCCCAGGAACGAACCCCGAGCCCCGACTTGAAGTCAGCTCCAAGGCCTCCGACAACATGGACGTTTCGTGAGACGAACTTCATCTTCTTTATTTAGACGAGCTTTGCGGGAAGGGAGACGGCGCGTTGAGACATTGCGCGGTTTTATTAACTAGTAACTTCATTTTGTGTGTCTTCGTGTGTTTCCTTTGCGGAATCCCGTTTCTGCGCTATGGTTTCTTTAAGAATTCTATACCCTTGATTGTTCGCGCCATTGTATATATTGTGGAAGTTATTTTACTTATGTATCTTGTGTCGCACGTCACGAGTGTTTTATTCATGTGTTATAATTTTGCGTAGCGGTTGTTGTATGCGGGCAGCATGTGTGTATGCCATTCGCCATTGCCATTAAATGAAATGCGTCAGTAATTAAGAAAAGGTCGTAGCGTCTCTTACTTCCCGGGCGCAGCACGAATCCTTGTGTGTAGAAAGTGGTTGAGACGTAGCCTAGAGGGAACCGAGGAAAGGGATTGAGTGGCCTTCCCTCTCTTAGGCGGTCGGTAGCGGGGGGACGTCTCACTTTCTTTCCCTCTTTTTCTAGCATATATTTTTTTGTATCTGTTTCTTTCTATTTCTCTTTCTGGCTATTTTGATGTTCCTCTTTCCCATCTTTCTTTTTTTTTCTCTCTAATTATAAGTTGCTTTTATTTCTATCATTTTCTCTCTCTCTCTCTCTGCTTCTTTTTCTTTCTTTGTTTCTGTTTCTTTATCTTTGTGTCTTGCTCTGTGTTGTTTTTTCCATCTCTTTTTCATGTCTGTTTCTTCGGATCTTTCTATCATTTGATATCTTTTTTCCTTTTATTTCTCTATTTTTCTCTTTCTCTCTCTTTCTTTCATGAGTTTCCCGTGCCGATGAGAGCTTTCGTTTAATGCTCTCACCTTGTACTCCGTGGTGGAAATTGCCCAATCCCTGTGGCGCATAATGTTCTCTAAATAAGCATCCGAGCGGCGGCCACAACCCTCAAGGAAACAACAACTTCATGCAACATCCTCGAAAACCAAAGAGGGGAACGGCAAAAATACGGGCATTCCCATCCGGATTTTACCGAATAAACCCTGTTTCACATGCGAGCGATTTTGCCCCAAGAGCGGAGCGGTTTTTAGAGCGTCTGCTAGAAGCTGCGATCGACATCGCCAGAGTTGGAAAAGTTCGCTCACGGCAGAGCTTCTGCCCAGGGTCAACCAATGGGGCAACAGTGACGTGAGGAGCACGTCACTGCAGGTGCGGAGCAACACCTCCTTTGCGGTGTCGAGTAGCAGGCGCGCGCGCCGGGAAGAACTCGCTCTCCTAGCAGACGACATCCGCTGCAACGAGCTGGTGGTGTAAAATTCCGTTCTTTTTTCTTTTGTTGTTCTCGCGGGCGCTTCCATCAAAGTAGGCAAATCATTTCCACGTGTCATTTTGTTCTCCGCAGTTGTAGTTGGCAGCACATGTTGTTGCATTTTCTGGTTTACTACTTTGACCCAGCGCGTTCGAATAGTTTGCTGTTTTCTTTCCTTGAATGGCCACGTACCCCGATGACAACAAACGCCGCCGCTTCTTTACTATAATGTCCAAGGGCAAAAAAGAGAGACGAACTCCTTCGCAAACCGTAGACTGGCCCGATTGCATCCGGTTGTCGGCCCAGACGGCGCACAAACGCCTAACGGCATCCGAGAGCAAAAGCCACTGACAGCCCTTTGAACCACACAATGCCAACTCTTTATTTTGCTTTTCCATGGCCACGTCTATCAGCGTGCAACAAGACTTGCATGGTGAAAAGAAAGCTGGAACATAAATAAACGTGACTACTGAAGTTGGTTAATTGCACTCTGATACACTGTACATGTGCATCATTCAAGGTCTAGGCGCGTAAAAATCGAGCACAGGAGTAAAAGGCTAGTGAAACTCGCAGCCCAAGCGCACCAATACAAGCGAACTCGGAGAAAGGAAATCCACGGGAAGGCGCTTTCCACAGCCATCGCAACGCATCGCAGAGGCGCGCGCCCCGCAGAAGCGGTGCATGTGAAACGAAGCCGTCTTCGCGCGTCTGATGCCGCTCGATCTCCCTGGGCCCCGCAGCTCAGTCGCTCGCATGTGAAACAGGCTTAGGAGGCGCCGAGTACAAACCAACCCGTGCCCTCACTTACAAAGAAAGTACCACATAAGTCCCACAATATACGCCCTTAGCTGTCCGCGGTGTGGAGAACGGCTACCTCTCGCCCACATTACGTTGTAATGTGAATCGCGGCCCGGGATAACATTCCGAACACGGTCGTGGGAGATCTGGCTTGCTAGCAAGGATTGGCAGAGCGAGCTGTCTCTGCTCGACCAAATCCAGTGAGCCGCAAAGGCCAGTGGAGCCCTTAACTGAGGACACCACCCACTCCCCTAGAAAGCTTAGTCAAAAATTAGCAGTTGTTCCGAGTACGAATACAACCGATGGGCGAAGCTCCTTAGAAATTGGAAGCAAACGACTATGTACATTATGAAACGGTTGGCGGCGTCGGCGCTTAGATTCGGCCGCTCTAGCACGTACGGTAGGATCCTGTCGGCGTAACCTTTGTAGCTGCGCTCGTCGTGCTTTAACCGCAGGACCCTGTTGCCGGGCTCATCTTGCTGCCGCTGATCTGGCGTTGCGTTCCGCATCCTTGCCAAGCTGCTTATCGTCTTCATGATATTCACGTTAACGTTTCCGAGGACGACTATCCATATTCTGTGAGGAGCCCTAAGTGATGCCAAGTGGGTCCTTATTTTTTTATATTTGTACAAACATGGTTTTCGGTAAATTTTGTTGTCGTTTATAAACGCGAACTGTTTTTGCGCCGCGCACCTTGTTTTTTGCGCAACGCGCGCCCAACGCCGCGAGCACCTTGCACCGCGTGCCATTTCTTTTTTTATTTTTTTATTTTTTTTTTGTTGTTGCGCCGGCGCCGCGAGGGAAGAGCGTCTACTGCTACCTTAGACAAAGCGCCCGTGCTGCGCTAGAATGATGGTTGTCATTTCACAATTCACGATGGTGAAAGTGAAAACGACCATTATAACCAGTTGTGCACAGAGCTTATTTCTTATATTTAACCTCGAATTTCTGGTGCGCTAGAAGCAAACCACTCGGCGTTCGGCGCGCACGGCGTTTCATTGTCTTTTTGAGTCGGCGACGCATCCAGGGAGCTTCAACGGCGAACGGGTGCCGGCCTAAGGAGCTTCGCTCCTAAAAAATAACCGGCAGATCCCACGCACTGTGGGAATCGATGTAATGCGAAGCAGCCAGCAAGGAGCAAATCATGCTGTACATAATATTCATATCATGATTTACATGTAAGGACCTGTCATTTATGTTTGTCATACAGTCACGTCACGCAATACTAGTTTTGGTGTATATCAAGCAAGCGGAACGGTCGTGAGCGCGCGATGAGCGCGGCATGCAAGTCATGTTGCACATGACAGGTCATGATTTTCCTATTACCACTTTTCTAAATTTATGTTCGTCATACAGTCACATCACGCAATAACAAATTTCAAGCTAACGAAACGGCCGCGAGCGTGCCATGAGCGTGGCATGCAAGTCATGTTCAACATGACATCTTGCCAAGCTACTTGAAATGGTCATTTTTCGCCCTGTATGCCATGGCGAAAAAAAGTTCGGGGCGGGGGGGCACGGGTTTGGTGTGCCACCCCCTGGCTACGCCACTGATGAAATGTCAGGATTTCTATTTACCACTTGTCATTTATGGTCGACATACAATCACGTCGCTCGAATGGACACTTTGTGCATTCTAAAGTGTGTTGTTCGGCGAAAGCTTGTGGCCATTCGACTGACTATGTCATTTCTTTTTTTTTACACTCTCACTGGGATGGCACACCAACAGACTGTGTGCGTGTTTTTTTTTAATTGTTTACCTCGAATCGCAGCGAGACGCGAGACCAATGTGCATCCGTTTCGCATACTTTCGTATTCTCGCGCTTTGCGCATCGTGCAGACGCCATCCGCGTTCTAGCGCTTATATTGACGGACACTTTGTAAGTTCCAAAGAGTGTTCCGCGAACGCCTGTGTCCATTGAGACGGGGTCGGTCAGAATGGAACGCGGTGCGCGCGTCTCCCTCCTTGCATGATTGGACACGCTGGGCACAGCGACGCTACCCAAGCAAAGCGCGAACGCTGTAGATTCCAACGCGACCAGCGTCCGTTTTCGCGCCCCGGCGCCCACCTGGCACCGTGCCAGCGAACGGTCGGAGGGACGGACGGACGGACTGACCGACGAATGTGAGCATGATACATTAAAGGCTTTCGCCTTAATTAGGTGTATATCAAGCTAGCGAAACGACCACGAGAGTGTCATGACTCATGAGCGTGGCATGCAAGTCATGTTGCACTTAACATGTGATGAATTCCATATTACCACTCGTCATTTATGCTCGTCATACAATCACATCACTGATTACCAAAATTGGTGCATCTCAAGCTAGCGATACGACCACGAAAGTGCCATGAGCGTGGCATGCAAGTCATTTTGCACATGACGTGTCTTGATTTCCATATTACCACTTGTCATTTATGCTTGTCATACAATCACGTCGCTCTATACCAAATTTGTATATCAAGCTAGCTAAACGGCCGTCAGCGCGCCATGAGCGGGGCATGCAAATCATGTACATAACACGCACGTCATGATTTTCATGTTACCACCTGCCATTTATGTTGGCCATGCAGAAATGTCTCATCATAACAATTTTTGCCTAAATAGAGATAAAGAAACGGCCGCAGGAGCACCATGGCCATGGCGTGTAAATCATGCCGTTCTTGACAAGTTAGGCATTGTGTTAATAATATGACCAGTCATTCATGTTCGTCATACAGATTAAGCAGCGTGGAGAGTTGGGCGAGTTGGTACGGGATCATTCTGGTCGAACTGCGCAGCGGGACGAGACACGAAGAGAAGGCGCTTGTCTGTCTCGCCTTCTCTTCGTGTCTCATCCCACTGCGCAGTTCGACCAGAATGAACTCGTCATACAGACATGTTATGTCATACCAATTTTGGTGTAAATCCCATTAACGATACGGTCTGGACGGCACAAAGTCGTAGGCGGCTAGATAGATAGATAGACAGATAGATAGATAGATAGATAGATAGATAGATAGATAGATAGATAGATAGATAGATAGATAGATAGATAGATAGATAGATAGATAGATAGATAGATAGATAGATAGATAGATAGATAGATAGATAGATAGATAGATAGATAGATACGCTCAAGATCGACGAAGTTCGCTTAGAAATGCTTCGCGTTTAAAAAAAAATTCGCTTTCACTACCCACCTTAACAGTTGTGCTGAGTGCCGGGGCGCACAGCATCTGCCTTGCGAGTTGTGAAGGCATCGGCGGCACCAGTGAAGCAAATTTATGATGTCTTTGTGAACCTCTGCAGAAGGCACATAGCTGTCCAACTCATGCCTTCATTTCTCTCGTTCTCGAACTTCCTGCAGCTTTTCAATATGATTTATAAAAATCCTCTCCGAGGGCCTTTCCTTGCAGTTTTCAGCAAAGCATGTTAAGCACGGTTCGCACGGTGCTCTTTTCTTTTTTAATAGTAGTATAATGGTCCATGCCTTCCTAACGATCTTGTACCGGTAGAAGGTGGCCATTGCACTACATGGGTAGGGCTGGCAGAAAGTGGACGAAGCGATTTAGATTTATTTTCGGGGTTCGTTCTAGTTCGGCAAAAAATTGAAGGACACTTTGTGCATTCCAAAGTGTGTTCGGCGAAAGAGTGTGGCCATTCCACTGACTATGCCACATCTTTTTTCTTTTACACTCTCAGTGGGATAACACACAAAGCGATTGCGTGCGTGTTTTCTTTTTCAATTTTTTACCACGAATCGCAGCGAGACGCGAGACTATCATCCTCCGTTCGAATGCGTTAATATTTTCTCGTGCTTTGCGCAGCGTGCAAACGCCATCGGCGTTCCATCTCAAGACCTATTAGGGCCCACTGTTCTTTAAAAAGTACACTTCTTTTTTCGCGAATAGAAAATACAAAACAGAATATTCTGAACTTGCTCATTAGAATTTCTGACGCCAAAGGTTGCAGCAAGATAATCCTAATTTGAAATATTGACGCGGTTATGTTTTTTCCGTTTTATGAGTCGTCAAACTTTAAGAAAATGAAGGCCTGTGAAACGCATGTGGTCATTACTACTTTTTCTAAATTAATTTGAAGTTTTACATTTTATATGTTGAAAAAAAAGGACTGATTCTGCTTCAGCAAGAGCAATTCAATCCCTGCACGAGAAGCCTATAGAGTGCATAGTTTTGCTGTGAGGAGTAATCAAATGTTGCTGTACTTTATTTAGTACACTGGGACTTTGTGGGAGCATACATGTAACTCTTGTTGTGCGTTGCATCATAGATTCAACAGGCTTTTTTTGTTATTCATGCCGTGTTTTTTTTTTCGGTTACCTCAGACTCATGAGGCTGCGAAAGACGTCGCTGTGAATATACGAGAGCCTCTTGATGTTTTAATTGTCGACTCTGACCCTATCATGGGAACTTAGGAGGAGGAGGGGAATGACGACGGTACCAATGGATGCTCGCTGCTAACGATAAAAAACATGGACCGAAAGGAAAGTGGGTAAGATAACTTCGGTTTTGACTCAGGAAAGCAGCTTTGTTTCGAAAATGGCAAAGACAACAGCATAGTTGCTATGCTTACGAACGACTACATAGTTGAGTCACTATGCTCTCTATCGTGGTGGCCATTCACTGAAAAGAAAAAAAAAACGTAGTGCCGCTGTCCTCCTTCATCCGCAGTAACAATGCCTTGAGGGGGTTTGAGCTGTACGATCAAGCTGCGAATGACTAGAGAATTTTCATCCCTGAGAAAAAGTGGTGCCAGCCCCTATTTACCCAGATGATCGAAATAGCCGCAGACAACGCATAAAGGGTCTGCTACCACTCTGGAGGTTTAGCAGACCCTCTATGCGTTGACAAGTGTCCTTTAGTCGCATAATAGCAAAACACTGACTGCGCCTTGTACCCAAGAGAAGTATCAAAGCTGTCCAGCTTCCACTGTGCTTGCTATTACCCTCTATCCATACAGGCATTTTCACAAGAAGCTGGCAAAACAGATGAATTCTGCCGAAATACATCAAAATGGTGTTGCGAAAAGAGTGACGTTGCGCTTTTCCTAAAGCAATGGTCCATGATTAAGTTGCATGGGCCAAGATAACTTTGTTATTCGTTTCGCAAGGGTCCAGCGTACTCGCCATTCTTCCACCAAGGCACCTTGCCCGTTGCTATCTCGAAGGCCCAGCGTAATTTTTAAATTACGGTATCATAACTCCTGAAGAAATACACGTAACTCTATGAAAGTTTGCACGGGTGGTTGTCTATTGTGGTTAATCAAATATGCAAAATATCAATAAAATTGGAGCAGTAGTTCTTTCGTGGTCCTTAATGGGTTAAACTGACGGACCCTTTGAAAATTCGAAAGTGTATTCCGTGAACGCCTGGGTCCATTGAGGCGGCGTCGGTCAGAATGATTGCAAACTCTCGGCACAGCGATGCTAAGCAGGCAAAGCGCGAGCGCTATAGAGTCCGACGCGACCGCCGTCCGTTTGCGCATCCCGGCGGCCGCCTGGCTCCGTGCCAGAGCTCGGATGGACGGACGGACGGACGGACATGGACGGATGGACAGAGGGACGGACGGACGGACAGATGGATGGAAGGACGGACGGACGGACGGACGGACGGACGGACAGACAGACAGACAGACAGACAGACAGACGGACGGACAGACGGATGGACGGACGGACACCGGACGGACGTGAGCATGAGACATTAAACGCTTTCGCCTTAAAAATTACACCATCTCCCGCTAAAGGGAACCATGTGTAGATGCGAAGCAGTGGGCGCGAACGCTTACACTGGCGGTGGCGTTGACGCTGGCGCTCATCGCCGCGTTACGCAGGAGAGAAATCTGGGGAGGCGCAAAGCACGCAGTGATGGACCGGTGTTTCCTACTGGAACATGCCAATCGCTGCTAATGGGAACAGGAGACTCCGACTGGAAACAGAGACCTGCAGTCCGCTTTTAGTTAACGCGCACGCTGCGAATTTTTATTGTTCAACAACGCACAGGAGAAATCTCCCACCGGCACTACCTTGCAGGTCAAGATCCAGTGCGATATATACGGGGTGGCCAGTGAACGGTTGTGCAGCATGAGCAGTCGGTTTTTTCAACCAAGAAACTCGCTAGCAGACGCTGCCTGCGTCGGCGTTGTGAGGCGAGAGAGGGGAAGACGCGCATGCACAGTGGGGGGAGTTGAAAGCCTTTAATGTCTCATGCTCACGTCCGTCCGGTGTCCGTTCGTCCAGTGTCCGTCCGTCCACACCCCCCACTCCGCATGCGCAAGCCCTTTAAAAAAATAAAAATAAAAACCCCCTCTCTCCCCTCTAGGCATCCCTCCCCGCGGCGTCCACACCCCCCACTGCGCATGCGCGTCTTCCCCCTCTCTCTTTTTTCCTACGCTCCTCCCCCCCCCCCTCATTATTACCAGTTACGCCCTCGAACTCCAACCCCCTTCTGTAACGATGTATAGGCGCAGAGGGTACTGCAAGAAAAAAAATAAAAAAATAAACCACGAGTTTCAATAACGCTGTGACTTTCTTAACAACATTATTGCTTTCCTTACAACATTATGGTGCACTTAATAAATATGTTTCCGCAGTATCGGGATCACCAGAATAAAAGAAAAGAATTCCAGTATCTGTACTGCTGTATCTGCATACCGGGATAATTTTTTGCGTCTTTTTGCAAAAGTATCTCCAGAAAAAAAAAATTGAAGGACACTTTGTACATTCCAAAGTGTGTTCGGCGAAAGAGTGTGGCCATCCCTATTGCAAAACCCAGTGCCATGCCGGATTATGGGCCCAGTATCGCGCTGGATACTGGGACGCTGGAGCGCCATTTGACTGGGAGGCGCTGGTACTCCCGCGCAATACGGCTCTACAGCGTTGAAATAGCGGTGCCTATGTGCCATAAATAAATATATTAGTGCAAGAATGATATAGAACGCATTAACGCAATAAGAAAAACAAAAAAAAGCCATATGAAAAAAAAAAAAAAGTCTCCGTCATCAGGATTCGAACTTGCCACCTCCTGATTCCGAACTGAGTGTTCTACACACTACGCCACGCCGGAACATGCTGAACTGTGCGTAAAACAACTATTTAACCAACAAACACACGGTTCGGCTTCATGTTTACATGTCGCACAGTCACGATAGACGCGATCTTCCTTTCCAAATAACAACTGCGTCTTTATTAGACAAACGAACGGCGGCCGGTACCGAATGACATGCCGATAATGGCAAGAGCGCTAAGTTTCTTTAAGAATTCACATGTTAACTACGAAAAATATGAAATACACGTAGAGCAGGCACTGTTTGCTGGCTGTTACTGCCGATTTTTTTAATAGCCGTTTCTCGCTCTTGCTACTGGTCAACATTTACAGAGGTTTTATGATGACTAGTTAGATAAACAGGTGCGTACATGATTGAGTATTGAGTAGTGTTATCGCGCAAGCGACGATACGCCAGTACAGCGGGCGTGCCAGTGTACAGATTTGCAGTTCTATCGATACCTATAACTAAGAAACCGCCCAACTAAATAAAAATACAATTCGGTAAAGGAGTATGTCACTATGTTAGTTCACTAAGGCGTACCAAATTACCGACTGAAAATTATGCGTTCTTACATAAGAGTCACGAGAAGTACCGCGGCTAGCGCGGCCGGCAGCTTTCGGTGACAGCTTGTGCGCGTTGCTGAAAGCGCGTCGCTTCGGTGGTCATCGCTCCTTGGGCGGACACCGTACACAAGGAAAAATGGTTAATTTAGGTTAACGAATGTCCAAACTGTACTTTACAGTCATTCTTACGCTTTAGAATTGCGTGTACTTAAAGCGCGAAGCGCCGGTAACATGTAGACTGACACGGCCGGCACACTAGGCCTAACGCGCGCTGGGAGTCTCGCTGGGTAGGACCGGTCTCGGCGCAGCGCAGTTGCGATGGTTGAAGTTTCTGCATTCAAGCTTCGGAACCTTTCTAATGGTTAACTAAAGTTCAGCGGAAGTAAGTGGAAGGGCAAACAGTGCCAGAGATGCGTTTCCGGTGTGGTGATATCGAACGGCGGCTGTTTTTCTGGCCTCCGTTGGGTGGGGTTGCGAAGCCAGAGCTGAATTGCTTCTCGCCAACTGTGCGGCGATGTAACGATTTGCCGTTTCTGGTAGGACCGGCGCCTCCAGACTTATAAACACTGCAAAATGGAATCATTACAACAACCAATCCCTGATGCCAGACTGGTATATGTGCGGCGCATGTGCACAAAACGTGCATTCATCGCTGCTACGTGCTCCGCAAGAATTAACGCCGTTATTGAATCTGCGTGAATAAGAAGAAAAAAAATCAAGCTAAAAAGCAAAATAATCAGCGTTGGCTCCTTTGTGTTATTGACGCATTTTTTTTCTGCATTCCAAATGGAAAAATAAAAATGACGGGGATATTTCGCATATATATCACATAATGTCTTGCGCTTATCATTCATTCTCTTTCTCTGCCAAGCTAGAAGTTGTGAAAATGTTTGGGACCTGTAAGCAGGCCCCTGGCCAAGGGAGGGGGGGCTAGGGGCCCGGGCGTCCCCCTCGAAATTCGGATGGAAGGGGGTGTTTACCGAGGAAAAATAATAAGGATCGGTGTTTTTCAAGGCTTTCAACAAGTGCCCCCCCCCCCCCCCCCCCCACCCCCCGAAAACATTGTTTGGCTACGGGCCTGCCTGTTAGGGTAGCATCCATTGGTACCATCGAATCAAACATTCTATATTCAAACATACCGAAACATTCCGCCGCATACACTACAGAAACTTGCATGCCGCACTGGAAGAAACAGTGCAGGCTCCAGTGTGCACCAGCGCACTCCAGTGAAAATTCCAGCGTTTCCAGCGCTTCCCAGTACGCGCCAGCGTCACAGCGGCCAAGCCAGCGCCCCTACCAGTGCGACCCAGCTCTTTCCCAGTGCGCTCACCGAAGTGCCAGTGAATCCCAGCGTGTACCAGTGTTCCCAGTGCGATCCAGCGCCAAAAAACGTACTGGTATCACGCTGGGGTCGCTGGTTTTTGCAATAGGGATTCCACTGACTATGCCATGTTTTTTTTTTCTTTTACACTCCCAGTGAGATAACACACAAACCGAATGTGTGCGTGTTTTCTTTAATTTTTTACCGCGAATTGCAGCGAGACGCGAGGCTATCTTCCTCCGTTCGCATGCGTTAGTATTTTCTCGCGCTTTGCGCATCGTGCAAACGCCATCGGCGTTCCAGCTCTTAAATTGACGGGCCCTTTGTAAATTCAAAAGTGTATTCCGTGAACGCCTGGGTCCATTGCGGCGGCGTTGGTCAGAATGATTGCAAACTCTGGGCACAGCGATGCTACGCAAGCAAAGCGCGAGGGCTATGGAGTCCGACGCGACCGGCGTCCGTTTGCGCATCCCGGCGGCCACCCGGCTCCGTGCCAGAGCTCGGATGGACGGACGGACGGACGGACAGACAGATGGATGGATGGATGGACGGACGGACGGACAGACAGACAGACAGACAGACAGACAGACAGACAGACAGACAGACAGACAGACAGACAGACAGACAGACGGACGGACGGACGGACACCGGACGGACGTGAGCATGAGACATTAAAGGCTTCCGCCTTAAAGATTACACCATCTCCCGCTAAAGGGAACCATGTGTAGATGCGAAGCAGTGGGCGCTAACGCTTACACTGGCGGTGGCGTTGACGCTGGCGCTCATCGCAGCGTTGCGCAGGAGAGAAACCTGGGGAGGAGCAAAGCACGCGGTGATGGACCGGTGTTTCCTGCTGGAACATTCCAATCGCTGCTAGTGAGAACAGGAGACTCCGACTGGACCCGCAGTCCGCTTTTAGTTAACGCGCACGCTGCGAATTTTTATTGTTAAACAACGCACAGGATAAATCTCCCACCGGCACTAGCTTGCAGGTCAAGATCCAGTGCCATATATACGGGGTAGCCACTGAACGGTTGTGCAGCGCGAGCAGTCGGTTTTAGATGCGAAGCATCTGATGCTCGGGGCTTTGTCCGTCCCTCCCGCGTCCCCCGTCCCGCGTCCGGCCACTTTCATGAAGTAGGGAAGCACCCATTATGCGAACCAGAACACTGTAGTAATATGAAGGCCGTCAACCACTACTAAAGTCATCAGAGTCATGGCCGAGAGCACAGAGAGGCTGCTTAGCAATGGCTAGGCAGGTGGTGTCTGTCGCCCAGGTTGATCCTATTCCTTGATCTTGCTTGCATGTGTTTGGTGGGGGGGGTTAGTCCGTCCCTCCTTCCCGCGTCCCACACCACCACAGCGCATTACGCGTCCCCTCCCCCCTCTCTCTCCTACGCTCACCCCCTTTCTCTCCTCTAGGAATCCTCTACTCTACGTAGCGGCTTGAGCGTCCCCTCCCCTATCCTCTCCTACGCTCACTCCCTTGCTCTACTCTAGGAATCCTCTACTCTACGGAGCGGCGCCCGCGTCCCACAGCGCATGCGCGTCCTCTACTCTACGGAGCGGCTCCCGCAGCGCATGCACGTCCCCTCCCCCTATCTCTCCTCTTCTACGGTCCCCCCCCGTCCTCTCCTCTAGGAATCCTCTACGGAGCGGCGCGCACGACAGGTGGTGTGACAGCTGCATACTCCGCTGGGGGCGCCACGGTAGTTCCGCGGTATGAAAATGACGGAGCGCGCTCGCCGCATTATCTCCCCTGTGCAGCGCCGCGATGAGCGCCCGGAGCGCTGCCGTGAAATGAGAGCGGCGACGTTCCTCCCGCTCAAGCTAATTATCTCCCCGCTGCTTCGCATCCACACATGGTTCCCTTTAGCGGGAGACGGGGAATTTTGTTCAACCAAGAAATTCGCTAGCAGACGCTCCCTGCGTCGTGAGGCGAGAGAGGGGTGGAGCGTAGGAGAGGAGAGAGAGGGGAAGACGCGCATTCGCAGTGGGGGGTGTGGACGCCGCGGAGAGGGATGCCTAGGGGAGCGAGGGGGGGAGCTTAGGAGGAGAGAGGGAGGGGACGCGCATGCGCAGTGAGGGTGTGGTCTCCGCGGGGAGGGATGCCTAGAGGAAAAGAGGGGGGAGAGGAGGTTTTTATTTTTATTTTTTGAAAGGGTTTGCGCATGCGCAGTGGGGGGTGTGGACGGACGGACGGACGCCGGACGGACACCGGACGGACGTGAGCATGAGGCATTAAAGGCTTTCGCCTTAATATCCCGTTACCTCAACGGCAAATGTATCTCAGGATCTAATTTAGGCTTCCAACCCCTGCATTTTGATATCTGTGTTCCGGAATACTTTTCCCAGTGTCTCTGCCCAGACCTGCAATACAAGCATCCTGCCGGGGCAACACCATTTGTGGCTATCCACTTTTCGAACAATGTAATAAACTTGTAATAAACAATGTAATAAACATAAGCAAGCTATTGGCAAGCGCTGCTCGAATACGCCGACGGCCGCTACTTACCGTATTTACCCAATTCCAACGCGCACTTGTTTTCGGGAAAAATAGGCCTTAAAATCGCATGCGCGTTGGATTCGCGTAAAAACCGAAAGTGCCCCGTCGCTGCCCATCGTCATCACGTTTGCTTGTAGAATGACAGCACCGGAATGACAGCAACGCAGACTGACAGCAACGCAGAATGACAGCACTGAACCGATTTGCAATCGGTCGCGTGCAATCGGTTCATTCTGCGTTGTGCTACAGCTTCCAGAGCCTCCTGCGATCGATCAGCCTTCTTGTCCGAGAATGGATGCAGCAGCCACGAAGACGCGTCGTGTCCACCACGAGAATAGCGTCAAGCGTTAAGTAATTCTGCATGCGGAAGAGAGCGCCAACAGATTTTGGCGGGCCGGAGACATGTGTTCGCGACTGGCGACAGCTGGAGAAGTCGATCCTCGAGTGCGCATTAGAATCGGTGCTCAATTTTTTTAGGGGCGAAGCTCCTTATGCCGTGGGTCGTGCGTCCCATGTTTGTAGTAGCCACCTGCGTGATGACGATGACGATCGCGATGCCATACAACACATGGCATCGCGATAAGGTCTTACATGCACATCGTAACTGCGTAACCAGCACACAGGGAGATACTGCGTAACCAGCAGTATCTCCCTGTGTGATGACTAGAGACCGGATTATAGGCAAATGCCTATTTTTTTCCTCGCGTTCCTATCGCGCCACTTTGATATATTAGCATGGATTAGGGGTAAAGGAGGGCTTTTATAGTGTTTTTATAGTGCCTATAAATGCCTATTTTTGCAGTTTGTGCCTAAATGTCTATAAGTGCCCATAAATGCCTATTTTCAAAATTGGTGCCTATATGAACGCTATTTAGCCTCAAATTTTGCTTTCGAGTACAGTTTGAGACCGTAATTCATGTTACCGGGCAAAATTGACGTTTCGGAACTTCATGGGGTGCAACAACCTAGTTCCCTAGTTCAACGAACATCCGAGAAGCAACCGGTAGCAGCAGTGAAATGGGACGCGCCGGCAACCTTACCCCACCGCCCTGACATGGCGCGAGCGGTTGGAGCAGGGGAGAGGAAAAGACGCTATTTCTGCAACCCTAAATGGAAGCACGTCCCAGCATGTACTGTCGAATGGGGAGAGGAAAATAAAGGCGGGAAGAGGAGAGGGAGAGAAGAGGAGAGTGGCGTCTATGGCCGAGGACGTGGCGGGGGGCTTTTACCGCCGGTTTTCCAGTCCAGTGTTCCCATGGAACTGAAGCACCTCCTTGAAGACTTGGGTGTGGTGGGGGGGGCAGAAAACGGGAGGTGCCTGCGCGCAGCAGCAGGAATATGGAGAGCGAATGCGAAACCATGGAGTGCCTTCAGGGGAAAGTAGAAAGTAGGTAAAAGAAAAATCAGATGTGCACATGGCTTTTGTTTCGTTTGTAATTTACTCTTAAAAGGCGCTTCACCAGGTCCCATGAGAAATTTTAGTCAGATACTGGAAGTGTTCGCGTGCCCAATGAAGAGCTTCGTACTACAAGAACATTTTAATTGGTTCATTACGAGCCGCGAAAGCATGATGCCCGTAGGTGAGCTTGAAACCTTTGCCACTCGCAAGCCAAACTCCTTCCCTGCCCTCTTCGGTATCAGAGAAACTCGGAGCGGGAAGATCACACGACGTTGACGCATCAACACGCCATGCGCACGTAAGATTTCACTACGTGCACATGACATGCCCAAGCCAGGTCGTGCGCACAAGCGGTGTTGTATCGTTTCGGCGTTCGCTCTATAGTGTACTGCCTGTTTCTGTGGGATGGATCCGTCTATGCGTTTGGAGAGGCTGGCATGGATCCTGTATCCTTATCACGACACAGCGCGTCGCACAGCTGGAACTGCTGTAAGAGACGATGCACCAAATACATGCTAAGCGTTGTCAGGGCTGGCGCCGGCACGACGCGGGAACGGCGAGAACACGAACACAAAAGAAATATAGGCAGCTAAGTCTCGCAACGCTCTCGATTCGAAGAAAATACTAAAGAAGAACGCGTACACATTCAGTTTGTATGTTTTAATATTTCTGTTAACTTTCATTCTTCTATTCAAGCAACAGATTGCACAAATTACACATGTAGCCTCGAATAATTCTCGCAGTTTCATGTACTACTGTGACATACACAGGATCATTCCTTGTTGAGCTTCACCTCCCCCCACATTGGTGCGCGCGCCCGTGAGATAAAGGGCACGAGGCATTCAGTCTGACATTTCACCTCGTTCCGGGGAGCGTAGCGTTGCAAATCTTGGAAGACGTGATCGTTAGCGCAGTGCATACATTACACTTCTAGCTCGAAACGCTCAAACCTGGTAAGGGGCCCTTTATGGTGTTCACACAAAGAGCAGAAATTGACCCTGCGCTATTATACCCGGCAAATACGAGGCTAACAGACCCTTCTGGCCTTTTAGCGGTTTGGCTATTGAATTCTGTGCTGCCCTTCCCAGCGATGCCGAAAAGAAGCAGACCCAGGAGCGTGTTTATTCGATGGTGGACACTAAACTTACCATTCTGGACAATAAAAGGAGAGACCGTGTTCTGAAAACCGTGCCCGAAAAGGGACCATTGCATGGCTATGTTAAATCATTAACGCATTTGTACAATCATAAAATAGAACATTTGTTCGCTTTCCTAGTAGACCATGTCGCGCACGTCCTTATTCGAAAATTTGAGTTTTTGTAAAAATTTATTGTGCCTATATTTACGATTTTGGGGGGCCTAAAACTTGTTTTGCCTGCCTATTTTTGGCGCCTAAAACACGATTTTTGGTGCCTAAAAATCCGGCCTCTAGTGATGACGATGACGCTGCCATCACGGCACACCACATGGAATGTACCCACTATGCGTCATAACGATGACGCTGATGACGATGACGATCGCGATGCCATACAACACATGGCATCGCGATATGACCTCACATGCATATCGTTTGACCACATGCAACCAACCACCATGGAATGTACCCACTATGCGTCATAACGATGACGCTGATGACGATGACGATCGCGATGCCATACAACACATGGCATCGCGATATGGTCTCACATGCATATCGTTTGACCACATGCAACCAACCACCATCACGTCTTTGATGATGTACCTCCGGAACTTCGCCCACTCATCATCATTCACTCCGCGGATATGCTGTGATTTTTTTTCCATTTTTTTTTTCAGTCATGAAACTCGGGTGCGCGTTAGAATCGGGGGGTGCATTGAAATTGGGTAAATATGGTATATGTAGGGCTGCCGCAGAAAAAAAGATTAGCACAAGCGACTATGGGCCAGAACGCTTGCTTAAAGGGACTCTGAAACGATTTTTTGATGTTTCATCAGCGTTTAAGCTAGAGCATCGTGAAATCATTCGCACCACAAATTAAGCTACGCACGTTGTACCAAAGCCGCTACGGACAATTATATCTACACCCTCCTCTTCACCACTGCCTTCCATCCTCAACTCGTGAGACACACTGGGATCGCTGGCGATCGCAGCGCCCCGATGAGCACTTTGAGTTTCGCCCAGTCATGGCCTCCGAGATTGCGCGCCTACGAGTCACGCACTATTTCGGAGGCCATGGCCCAGTGCTCCCGGCAGCACGCAGTCTGGCAACAAAGACCAAGCTCGCTGAGTGTTTAATATCTGCTTCGAATGATGCCGCCACAATACCAGCCGATCTTTCTTTATTCCCACTCCCATTTCTGAATAATAGTTTATTCATCCTCCTTATTCGCCTGTACGGTGACAACCTGTGAAGGTATGCAGACAAAAAAAAAAAATTGGGGGGACCCTTAAGCTTCGCCTTTAAGCGTTGAACGCGATAGCGGTATCCTGTCCCGAGTGTGCACTTCAACCGCTTAGTGCACACTTGCTATGCACCCACTACGTGGTGTTAAGGGAATACGCGCAGGGAGGTGTGTGCCTTTTGTAATGGGTGGCAGGCTTTAAACTACGAAGTCAATGTGATAGTCGCATGTTCTCATGCCCTATGGCAATGTGCGCTTCTACCACGCAATATTACTGGGATATTACTTGTTATATTGCGGCGCCTATATAAAGAACACTTGCGTTTGCGAACATGAAAGTTATTAGATGCGAAGCATCTTATGCTCGGGGCTATGTCCGTCCCTCCCGCGTCCCGCCTCCGGCCACTTTCATGAATTAGGGAAGCACCCATTATGCGAACCAGAAAACTGTAGTAATATGAAGGCCGTCAATAACTATCACAGTCATCAGAGTCATGGCCGAGAGCACAGAGAGGCTGCTTAGCAATGGCTAGGCAGGTGGTGTCTGTCGCCCAGGTTGACCCCATTCCTTGATTTTGCTTGCATGGATTTGTAGAGGGCTTTGTCCATCCCTCCTTCCCGTGTCCCACACCCCCCTCTCTCTCCTCTCCTACGCTCCCCAGCTTTCTCTCCTCTAGGAATCCTCAACCCTACGGAGCGGCGCCCGCGTCCCGTTGACGCCATTCGTTGATCTTGCTTGCATGTGCTTGCGGGGGGCTTTGTCCTTCCCTCCTTCCCGCGTCCCACACCCCCTCTCTCTCCTCTCCTACGCTCCCCACCTTTCTCTCCTTTAGGAATCCTCTACTCCACGGAGTGGCGCCCGCGTCCCGTTGACGCCATCCCTTGATCTTGCTTGCATGTGCTTGCGGGGGCTTTGTCCTTCCCTCCTTCCCGCGTCCCACACCCCCTCTCTCTCCTCTCCTACGCTCCCCACCTTTCTCTCCTCCAGGAATTCTCTACTCTACAGAGCGGCGCCCGCGTCCCATTGACTCCATTCCTTGATCTTTCTTGCAGGTGCTTGCGGGGGGCTTTGTCCGTCCCTCCTTCCCGCGTCCCACAGCGCATGCGCGTCCCCTCCTCCTCTCCTACGCTCCCCCCTTTCTCTCCTCTAGGGATGCTCTAATCTACGGAGAGGCGCGCACGACAGGTGGTACGACAGCTGCATACCCCGCTGGGGGGCGCCACGGTAGTTCCGCGGTGTGAAAATGACGGAGCGCGCGCGCCTCATTCTCTCTACTGTGCAGCGCCGCGATGAGCGACCGGGCCGCTGGCGCGAATCGGGAGCGGCGACGTTTCTCCCGCTCAAGCCAGCCATCTCCCCGCTGCTTCGCATCCACACATGGTTCCCTTTAGCGGGAGATGGGGAATTTTTTTCATTTTTTCACTGCATTTCCAAGCAGAAGTTATTTTCACTGTATTTCTAAGCAGAGGCGTGGGTGTGTAGTAGAACATCTAATTGCGACGCAGATGGCCTGGGTTCGAGGCTCACTCGGACCCGGAAATTTGTTTTTTTTTTTTTGCATATTTCGCGATTTTTCGGCCACGGACAAGATGATATTTCGCTCACAACCAATGACGCCGATGCCGACGCCATAATTTCTGCGAAACAAACTCTTTAACGCTATCGCGTTAAAATAAATCGAGAATGACCACCGATAAGCGTAAACTCGGGCAATATGGTTGTCTCTTCAGAGGTGAAGCTACAGCCGCAGAAACGTGGATCGTGGTGGTGACCGGATAGCGAGCGCGCGACGCTCATTGCAGAGACGCGACGAAGCCATTCCGCTCGCCAAATGCCTCACGAACATTACACGATGTCACAGCTGTACAAGTCATCCATTGCTAGATGTGTGGCACACAACACAGCTAGGGCAATTCACTGCGCCCGAGAAAAGAAACCACGAGATAAACACTGTCGCCCAGCTCACGTAAACACGGAGACGTCGTAACACAGGCAGGCGACGCTCGCTGCCCGCAGGAGGTGCTGTGACGTCGACTGGACATATCCAATCAGATTAGTCGTTGGCGCTACGTGTACGGGAACAATTTTACGCGCAAAAGGCATGAGAAGTTGAAAACTCGTTTGGCTGAGCCGCTGCGATCTGTGGCGATTCACATGTTTAAAGTCTTTTAATAAACTACAGAGTTGACGCAGGGAGGTTAAATCGGTCTTAAAATCATCCTTAGGACTTTCTTTACCGGCTGAATCGATTTCTACAAAATCATCAAAACCTTTTCAGGGTCCCTTTAAGCTAATCTTTTTATGCGGGGACTACTGATCATCGCATGGTAGAGTGCACTCGTTGCGATAGAAGTGGTATCGCTTTAACCTGAGCGCCAACATTACGTCGGCACATCCGCTATCCCCCACAAGCCAGTATATTAGATTTGCTTAGCAAGCCCAGGATATGCGCAGAAGTACTAAATTTACCCGATGTCCATCCACTTCAAGCTAGGCTCAAAGCTAAAAATCCAGCATATGGGCTGCTACACGCCAACTGCTTCGCATAAAATCGATGCCCACACTGTGTGGGATCGGTAAGATTTTTTTTTCTTTCACAGCGAAGCTCTGTTAGGCTAACCTGTGGCGTAGCAGAGGTAGCATTAGTAGTAGTATTCGACGTCCGTAGAAATCTGTTTGTATGAGTCGCAGGTCACGTTATCTTGCACGTGATCTTGGTCTGAGCAATCAAGCGTAAGCTCGCGCATTTCAGTTCTAGCGGTGAATTAACGGAAATGTATCCAGACGTAATCATGACGACTCGTGGGCTTTACTACCCACACGTGATCTCCCCAGCCAATCACATAGATTCGCGTGTATGGATGTCGCCGAAGGCTCAGCGGTGCGAGCTCGCGTAACGGGGGGCCAAGCGCCAGCAGAGCCGACGACTTCTAACTGCGAGCCCGTGACTGAGCCAGCACGGCAACGAAAGGTTGGCCCCTCTACTGAGCGCCTTTTCTTTTCGTGACAGGATGTCGCAAAGACGACATTGACGAAGTGGACGAAGCACAGAAGGAGCTGCCGCGCTTTTTCACCATAATTACTGTTCCTCGACCGTAAGACAGAAATTTGAGGCTTCCCGAAAAATGCACGGTCTTTCGTCGAGTGATGTCGAGCCGTTAATGCACCACATTGACAAAGGAAGAATGTGCACAGCAATAGCCTCCTGCACATATTTATAACGCCTCCCCAGCGACGCTCAAACCGAATATATTGAGAGGGCCCGTGGCTACTCCTACTTGACATGTTTGAGGGCCGATGGCATAGTGCAGCCGTACTAGTCGATTGCCTGGGCAAGCCGTGTATTACCTATGTCACACGGCCCCTTTTGAAAGGCCATCCAGTCGATGGCCTTCGAAACGCCACAACTCTATCGACTCGATGGAATTGTCGCGCTGCTACACGGCAGTCTTGAACGGTCGTTGAGTGGTTGAGGCGTTTCTCGCAAAAATTGTGTGCCGCTGCGGATCCTTATTTTCGTATTCATGTTACCTCAAGTTCAATAATATGAGTACACTTAAGAGCTCAAATATGTCTGTTGATGTTGTGAATGCATATTTAGCTTTTAAGTTAATGAGCAGCGAAACTGTGGCGAGCGATACACAGTGAGACAGCACACTGAAGACCAGCACATGACTGTTGTCGAGAGTATGTGTAGTCCACTCACATATACTGCTTTTAAAGCATATTTGTTAGATATTTTGAAATCTATCTATCTATCAATCAATCTATCTATCTATCTATCTATCTATCTATCTATCTATCTATCTATCTATCTATCTATCTATCTATCTATCTATCTATCTATCTATCTATCTATCTATCTATCTATCTATCTATCTAGCCGCCTGCGTCTGGCTACTCTCGTGATCAGCCCCATAACATGGGGTAGACCAAAATTAGTATGGAGGGTAAGAGGATTTTATGATTATGACTGTCTTGTCATGACATGAATAATTTGAAAATCCCGTTACGTACGACGTCAAACCCTTTCCTCCAGACACGTGCGGCACATACCCGTATACCAAGTGCCGCAGTATGCGGGTATGCGCCACAGGTGTTTGGCAGTTTATATCTACCGAGGAACAGTGAGAACAGACATTGGTAATAAATGCGAGGCCGTTAAGAAGAACCGACATCGGCAGCGTTGGCCCGACGAATGCAAAGACTATATATTATGGTCCCAGCAGGAATCAAACCGAAGCATTCTTAGTGGCGATCAAGTATTCTACCAGAGAGTCACGCTATGTCTCGGAACTACTTTGGATACAGACCCTATGCAGGCGTAATGTCGGTGAAACGTCAATTCTGGTTGGAGTGCTACCCATCTAATTTTATAAACATTACATATGTACTCCAATGATAGAGGCGTCACGTCGGGTTCGCGTCAATTGTAGTTAAAGGCATCCACTGAAGTTTGTCAACGTAGCATTATCCTGGGCTACCATCCTCGCGAGCACATGCGCTACATTTCAGCTTACCGCTTCTGGTGTTGTTAATATCTGTGTTGCTCTTGGCATCGTTACGAAACTGTAAACATGTTTTATAAAACATATGCGACTGTTCAACATACCTGTCTGTGCGTATAACGTGTGTACATATCTTTAGCGTCATTTCGTAACGTTTCACTCAACAAAAAAAAAATTACACCACAGTCACCTTCTCTCTGCATGCTTCGCCTGACATCGATTCCCATGTAAGTGGGATCTGCCGAATTTTTTTTTTTCTAGTCGTGTGTACGACCACACTGTGAAAGAGCGGACACGTTCGCGCCCTTTGCGCTTCCGTCGCTCAATGACCATCCAAGTTTTAGTGGACTTGTGGGGTGCTCCGTTGACTCGATAGACTATTGACTCAATGGGCTTCGAAACCGACGGTGTGGAAGCTCGTGCTCGACAGTTGAGTCAATACACCATTGGTTCAATGGCCTTTCAAACGCCCGCGTGACACGAGTGTAACTTATTGAAAGCTATATCTCAGCTAACCCAGCACTGAAAGTCCGCTAAGGGGTCCCTGAACAGTTTTTCCAAGTAATATTTGAATGGCTGCATTAAAGGCGTTTATGGCCTCAAGAATCGAGCGCCGCAAAAATTTTTTAGAATCCATCGAGCACGATCGGAATTTCTCGTCCGCTTTAAGCGCATTCTCTCCTTTCGCACCGAGAAGTGCTCTGAAAGCTGCGCCGGAGGGAGGGGGGGTGAATGGTATGAAGCAAGTAGCTACGTCCGTTCATCAGCGCACGTCATGAACTTCAGCACTTTTTTTCTAGTTTTTCTTGAAACGCGCGGCTTATTTTCAGTGTAATCACGAGCTTGCGTTCAGGCACGTGGCAACATCCCGCGGTGACTATGCAGCTCACGGTGCTCAAATGAGCGAATTGCCGTGGACTTTGGGCTTATGGCGCCGTCATTTGGGTTTGTGGCATCAGTTGCCGAGAAAAGAGCGGAATTTCGAGCTCACTTTGAGGATTGTAAATAACCTCCGGGATCACTGCGAACATTCCGGTGGCCCTGATAAAATGCTATTCTCAAGCTCTCAGCTATACGCTTTTTAATAAAGGCTGGCATTCGCCGTCTGTGTTACCGCGACATGATCTTCTCAGCGGGAAGCTTCAGTAGGAAGAGCAGCACTGTCAATTGCTTAACCATTCATGGCTATTCATAAAAAGAACATATTGCCCAGGTACACTTCAGAATACATTGCAAAATAGAACAAGTGAAAGCTACATGCTCCAAGATGAGAAACTGAAACAATTTCATCATTACAGCAGTGTTGTACAACAAACTTTTTTCCTGAAAAACCGAAAGTATACAAAAAAACGCCAATCTTCCCAGTATTTCTGTGACTGGGACAGCAGATTGTGGAAAAACATTCGCAAAAGAATCCTATTTCTTCACAATACGTTATACCGTTTGACAATGCTATCCCGCGGGCCATTCAAAGCACGGTTCTGAGAAGCGGTAGACGAAAGCTTCACTTCTTCGGCGTGTTCACTTGCGCAGGGTCTTGTGCGGGGGGTGGGAACAACGCGCATAGGCAATGTAGAAGCACCCCGACTTTTTCCCTTCTTGTGCTTCTTTTCCTTCTTATGTTGCTTGTTCTTGCCTCCTTTTTGCGCTTTAGCCGGTTGAAGAAGGAGCAGCTCGCGACGGATGCGCTTGTTGTACATCGGGAATTACACCTGGCGCCTCCGGCGTCTTTAAAACTGCTGTTGTCCTATGTTTTCTAGTCGTCAATGCCTCTTTGGTAGCTACATGTTCTTGCGCTCCTTCTGCTACCCTCTTGTTTGCAGCAGTGAACGCTACGGAAGATTTCCTGCTAGAATGTGACGGTGAGGTGCTCTTGACGGGTTTCCGGGAAGTTTCGGCGAGTACAATTCTTTCAGGCGATTTCTCTGGCACCGGTGAGGTTCGAACGTGAGCCGCGGACATTTTCATAGGTGAATCCAGTGACTTGGGAGACATCTTGGACTTCGCGTCTTGTCCGGCTATTCTTGGCTTAGCTTCCGCAGCATCTGCGAAATGCTCCTGAGGAACCCTGGAGGAGTCTGCCACAACTTGCGCTCTCTGATCGGTGTTCTGTGTCCCTTGTTGGCGACCGCGTATTTGGTGCATGTGAATCAAGATGCACTAGTCCACCCGAAGCTGGCTTGTGACGCATATCGGCATCCTGCGAGGTGAAGACAGTTGCAGTTTAAAGTGCCCAAGAGATCTGCTACTTCCACTGCGTTGTCCATTGGTGTGCTACAGTGAAAATATTGTAATTAATTGGAGAATAGTACAACCAGAGTCTTTCAATGCCTTTACTGGTCACGAAGCTCCGCCGTCATAAGCGTGAGCATTGGGGGGGGGGGGGGGGGTGCCGTGGGGGGCGAGAGGGTGGGGGGGCGCGCAAAGCCATTCCCCATACACTGACATAACAGGATGGGGGGCGCTGCAACGAACCTTTGCCCCCCCCCGCCCCTGAAGTGGAACCCTGCGCACGCTTATGTCAGCCGTAACTCTATGGGAGACCTTTGTTCGCTGCAAGCGGAGGCCGCGGGGCGGCGCTGCGCCCCCGCAGTGTCCAAAAGCCCCTGAAACTTCGTAAAGTAGCGGCATATGTCAGGAAAACCGCGCCTCCTCTCTTTTCTCCCTCCTCCGATCTCTCCGAGGCTGACGCCGCGTCGGCATTGGCCAGATGCCGTCACGTGGCAGCGCCCGCGGCGTTCGTTTGTTTACCGTCGCTCTCGAATACCATCTTTGCTCTCGAAGCGCGGACTCGCTGGTGTACGCATCATGTGTTTTACGGATACGCACTTGCCCTTTGGTGCGCTTTGTGCTGTGAAATACTTTTCACCCAAGACTGACGTCGCTGTTGCGCCTTCTGATGCCAGAACAACTCCAGTGACGGCCAAAAGCTCTTCATAATACCGTCCGTTAAGCGCAACGAGCTGCTCCAAAAGACGTGGTTGCATAGAATAGGAAGTGAGAGTTCAGGCCCACATTTGCGACTCGACTTTGCGAAGTACGTTGCGAGTCGCTCACTACGAGTATGCGTCGAGGTTCGGGTAATTTGATGCCCGTTCTAACGACATGCATGTCACAGTTAATTGTGCAGAACGTCGCCATCTCTGCGGGGTCGGTTTTTTTTTTTTTTTTGTCAACAATACATGGTCACGTTTTCTGCTCGACGTGATGCGCCGACAAGTATGAGTTCGCGGTATTGGTTTATGCACTTAGCAGGCACGCGAAAGCACAATCAACAGTGTCAACAGTGTGATTGCGAAATTTCAGAGATTCCGCGCTGCTGTTTTGAGTAAACAAAACTGGAGTGCGAAAACTATCATTAAGATTTGTACTCTGCGTTGGTTTTTGTTGCGTGCTCGTATATTTCAGAGCAAATTGCGTTCTGTAGCTCTCTTACGTTGACGGATCAGCCGGGGGAACTTGCAATGCGAGGGTAGCTA
>JALIZH010004737.1:0-21289 GCA_030522465.1 Rhipicephalus appendiculatus | reverse complement strand
GTCTATTTTGATCTCGCTGAAGGATATTATACATTAAATACAATCAAAGTGACTTACGAGCGTGAAAAAACATTAACGCTTGAGGGGACGTGAAGTGCAACTCGCTCCTCGTGAGTTAGCCGCTGATCGGTCATCGTCGCTGTCACTCTCGGTGAATGAACGTGAGCATGGGCATGTTGGTATTCCATCTCGGCGCTTTCACAGCCTTCAGCATCCAGTGAAAAATCCTCGTCGTCAAGATGGTTTCATTCAACATCCCTGATGAAAGTAATCTGAAGAATTTCCTCTGCCGAATGACTTCGACCACTCCGCGTCAGCAGAGAACATCTGCCTCAGCGTCACCACGTTAAATGGGCGCAGAGAACATTTTGCTCTCAAGCCGGTCAACAAGCAAATCGCTTGCAGTATGCTGCCACCTATCAACAAATGCACAAAAAGCAAGTGGCGCAAAGCTGGCCAATTTGAGATTGCTCGCGAGCGTGCGCGATTTCCCACGTATATATTATGGGATACATGCTACTAAAGCACTGACGAATGCTATATGCAAGTAAAACGAGGATAGTTTCAACTGGAAAGGTCAGGTGATAAATTTTAACTAACCTACGTGGCTACAGGAAACCTCGCGAGGATGATATGTGTACGCTGTGGGCTATCATTGAAAGCGCGAGTTGCCGCGTAATTACTTCGCGTCTGGCCAGAACGAATCAGATTTATCGTGTCACGGAGGGCCCGGTTTGTTCAATGGGCAGGAAACATGCAAAGTGTTTGTTTCTTGCTAACGCGTTAACAGTGAGGCTAGCACAGATGAACAAGGGAGCGACTGCGTAGAGCTGCAATTGTGTCGTCTATTAACCATCCTTGAGAGGACGCTCCTGAATTCCGCTTGGTGGTGCGACAGTCTATGGACTCGGCAAACTATAGCGTCGCTCGTCCGCGCAGGGACACCCCAACGAACACGCAGGTGACTTCTGTGCGCGCTAACGTGAGTGCCGGCGTTACGTTCAATCGTAAACTAACTCTAGCGTGGGCGACGGTACTTATAAACCACACAAAACTACACAATCTACACAAAGACGTCGACCCACCTCGTAATGTTCATGCGTTGGCTGCACGCCATGGCATAGGCCACTAATCGCTGACGCATGAAATAGATTCCCACAATGGGCGTCATCTGCCGGAATCTCTTCATCATCATCATCATCATCATCATCAGCCTGTCTACGCCCACTGCAGGACAAAGGCCTCTCCCATGTTTCGCCAATCAACCCCGTCCTGTGCTTTCTGCTGCCACGTTATACCTGCAAACTTCTTCATCTCATCTACCCACCTAATTGTCTGTCTCCCCCCTCACGCGTTTGCCATCTCTTGGAATCCAGTCAGTTACCCTTAATGACCAGCGGTTATCCTGCCGACGTGCTACGTGCCCGGCCCATGTCCATTTCTTCTTCTTGATTTCAACTATAATATCCTTAACCCCCCGTTTGTTCCCTGACCCACTCTGCTCTCTTCCTGTCTCTTAAGGTTACACCTATCATTTTCCTTTCCATCGCTCGCTGCGTCGTCCTCAGTTTAAGTTGAACCCTCTTTGTAAGTCTCCAGGTTTCTGCTCCGTAGGTAAGTACCGGTAAGATGCAGCTGTTATATACCTTCCTCTTGAGGGATAGTGGTAGACTACCATTCATGATTTGATAATGCTTGCCGAATGAGCCCCATCCCATCCTTATTCTTCTAGTTATTTCACTCTGATGGTTCGGCTCCGCGGTTACTACCTGTCCTAAGTAGACGTACTCCTTTACAACTTGGAATCTCTTAGTCACAGGCAAAAAAAAAGAAGGGGGGGGGAAGGAACGCGAGTCATCGTGAAATTGCGCACATGCCAGAATACCTAAATGTATAAAATAAAACATAAAAAATTAAGGCGGCTTTGAGTGGTGTCCAGCCTGGAGGAAGAGCGGAGCACGACGGCCTTCCTGGTCTCTCTTTTTTTAAATGCGAAGCATTTCTTTGCGTACTGCAGGCACTTTGAGCGTTTCTATCTATCTATCTATCTATCTATCTATCTATCTATCTATCTATCTATCTATCTATCTATCTATCTATCTATCTATCTATCTATCTATCTATCTATCTATCTATCTATCTATCTATCTATCTATCTATCTATCTATCTATCTATCTATCTATCTATCTAGCCGCCCACGATTTGGTGCTCTCCGGACCGTATCGTTAATGGGATTTATACCAAAATGGGTTTAGCATATTATGACTGTATGACGGACATAAGTCATCAATCATATCATGAAAATCATGAACTACTTGTCATGAATGGCATGGTTAACATGCCATAGCTTTGGTGCGCTTGCGGCCATTCGTTAGCTTGACATATACCGAAATCGGGATGACGATACATTTCTGCATGACTAACATAAATGACAGGTGGTAATATAAAAATCATGACGTGCATGTTATGACATCAAAGCCATGCTCATGGTCCGCTCGGGGCTGTTTCGTTAGCTTGATATTATTAAAAACATAAATGACAAGTGGTAATATGAAAATCATGACGTTCATGTCATGTACAGCATGACTTGCTTGCCGCGCTCTTGATGGCTTGCGGCCAGTTCGCTAGCATGATATACACCAAAATTGGTACTGCACGACGGGACTGTAGACGAACATAAATGACAAGTCCTAACATGCTAATCATGACATATATGTTATGTACAGCATGATTTGCTCCTTGCTGGCTGCTTCGCAATACATCGATTGCCACAATGCGTGGGAACTGGCTGTTTTTCTCTCGCCAACTTGTTCATTTCTATTTCTTTCTTTCTCCCTTTATTTTTTTTTCTCTTCCTCTCTCTGTTTATTTCGGTCTCCTTCTTAGTTTCACTCTTCCGCTGTCTATCACTTTATGCCATTATTCCCTTCATGTCTATATTTTCTTCCTCTTCCTTTTCTATTGCTGTCTTTTTCTCTATCAATATTTATTTCTTTCTTCCCATCTTTTTCTCTTTTTCATGGGTTCGTTTTCGTTTGACATTCACACCTGCTGTACACGGTAGTGGGGCTTGCCCGATTCCTGTAGCTCATACCCATAGGCGCGCGCAGGGTTCCCCTTCAGGGGGAGCGAAGGGTCGTCGCCCCCCCTCCTTATTATGTCATTGTATGGGGCTGACTTTACGCCCCCCCCCCTCCCTATTATGTCAATGTATAGAGCTGGCCTTGCGCCCCCTTCTCGCCCCCCCCCCCCGTGCGCACGCCTATGCTCATACATTGTAAAAACTTTTCAGCGCGAACAATGTATGAGCATAGGCGTGCGCACGGGGAGGGGGGGGCTCATACCTACTTGAGTTTTGCACGCCGGAGCACTACTTACCAATAGCGTAAACAGCTTCACTGTAAAGAGAACGCACAGAGCGCGAGCCGGTTCCAGTTTATTTACGACGGAGCACATTTTACCGACAGCTCACGACAAATTGATTAAACGCTGACCTAATCTCGTTTTCCCTCGGGTGAATAAAAGGGACGCTCGGAAATGAGCTTGCTTTCTGACACATTGGAAAGGCCTCGAAGTTTCGCACATGAATCGACCTTCGCACCGGAACTTCTGGTTTCGGCCTTTGGTTGCGCGATAGCGCAGCAGGTGGCCGTACTCCACCGGTCGTGCGGTGAATGTTCCTTTTCCCGCAAGCCGAGACTGCTACTTTATGCCGCGTCCTGGTTTAATAAACCCGTGCTTATTGATCATCCTGCATTGCTTTTGTGCGCCGTATTAGAGAGTCAAAGATCCCGGATGTAGCGCCTTTGCGTGTAGCACTGCGTGTGAAGGAGCGTCTCGGCCTTTGCTGACCGTCTCGTTTTGTCGCCTTGGAGTCCTTCCTCTGGACGTTGGCTATTGGTTTTCAGAGCGCCCCGTTGCCAGTGACCACGACGCAGGACTTGCTGCGTTCGCAGGCGGCGCTGTCGGCGCTGAGGTTGTTGCAAGTAAAACGAGGTGTTTTTCAACTGGAAAGGCCAGGCGATAAAATTTAACCTACGTGGCTACAGGAAACCTCGCGAGGATGGTATGTGTATGTTGTGGGCTATCATTGAAAGCGCGAGTTGCCTGACCGTCTCGCCAGCCTCGCGCGAATTCGTCTCCTCAACGTGAACTACATTTGGCCTGATCTTAGTTAGGCAGTAAGTAAAGCCCAGCACTCGATTTTTTATCCTTGCTACTATCAGTTTCAATATCAGAAACAGATCTTGATTGGTGATCAAAGATCATTTATTCTCTCCTCTCTCAGCCTTTGAAAAGGCGTTCTCGTTTCGTGCGCAAAACGATAGTGGTTAGGTATGCGTATATGCCGCTTCATATTGGTGCGCACGCTGGTGATCAGTGAGCGTCAGGGGTGTCCTGCCGGTGGAGTCACTCCTTGAACGGCGGGACTCCAAAGACGGCGCAGACCTCGACGCTGCCCATGTAGTCTTCCGGGTAACATCGGAAGGCGCGGTAGAAGGCGAGAACGTTGCGGACGACGACATTGCACACGCCCTTGGCATCTAGCTGCGCTGCAGACGACGAGCGTGCGCTGCGCAGCAGCCGGGAGCACCACAGCCAGCAGTGGCGCTCGAAGAAAGCGCGCCGCTCCGGGTCGCCGCCAGAGAAGCCGCCCGAGTTGTGGACCGCGTCGTGAGCCAGCTGCAGCGCCCCTGCGTGTCGAAACAGCGCCGCCGGCCTCGCGTCACCCGACACGGTCGTGTTGCTCAGAGACTCCAGCTGGCGCCGGAGGCAGTCCATGGTGGCCGAAAAGCGCCGCGACGTGTCAGTGCCAGAGGGCGCCTTCCGCAGCGCCCGGAAGAGGACGTCCGCGTACGGCTCGGCCAACAGAAATCCCATCGTGGGATAGTTGACGAATGCCTCGGCGCCAGAGTAGAACAGTGGCTTCGACACCAGAAGGGGCGACACGCACAGGCGACGCTGAGGGTACGCGGCGACAGCTGTGCTTAGCACGTCGTCTTCGAGGCAGCGCGCGTGCCGCTCCAACAGCGGCAAGCCGTGCAGAGCCGTAGCGACGGGTAGCAGCCGGTTCACGTAGTAGCCGGAGCGGCCGGGCATCGGAAGGTCTCTGTACAGCTTCTCCAGCTGCCTGGCCTCTCCTGGAGACGTGGGGTCTAGAAACAGCCCCACTTCGATGTCTTCGATTTCCTGCGATTAGGTTCTTATGGCCGGCGCGTAGTAGCAAGAGCAACCTGGTTATAACGCCTTCAAGAGACTAGCTCCATGTGCTTGTATCCTGAAGAACGTTTTCAATTCAATGAGTTTGTTACAATACACAAGGTACAGTATACACATGTAAGGGGCAGGGTTGGCAAAAAGGCAATTTAATGCCTGACAAGGCGCCGGAACCCGTCCCAGACTATAAAGCGCACAAAAAAGCAGTAATGTACACATACTTTAAAAAATATTTTAACAAAGAAGCAGCCACAGTTACAAAATTTTTTTTTAAGAGCTTATAAAACAACGTTAGATGAACATTATATTAAGTACAGACCTGTCTGCAAGACTCAGTTTATAGCAAACAAAGCAAGGAATATGTGAATGAACCCAAACTTTTCGAATAACAAACCAATTTATTAGAACTCATTAATGAAAATGTCACGAGTGTATACACGTCAATTATAAATACAACCTGTGTGATACCGCAGAGAGAGGAAAAGTTATTTTTGGAGCCCTACTAGATATGTGTGTATCTTTTTTTAAATGCAATTAATGAGCGGCTTTCTTGCAATATGGTGGTAATTGCGGGATGTGCATTTAATAGTGCAGGGATCATATGCGCTAGCTTTTGCGTGCCGTAGTTAGTCCGTATTCTTTCGCTGCAGTATGTTATGCGTCTAAAGCTGTATGTATGCTGTCTTCGTGTATATGCATCATGAAAAGCGACCGGGTCAGATTTCAATTTATCCCATATGATCATCGCTATTTTTTTTGTTTAGGATGTTCTCAAACTTTAATATGTCGTGTTTGTTGAAAAGTGGAGTGGAATGGGTTCTAGGTTGAACCCCCTTCAATTATCCGAACTATTCTTTTCTGTAGTTTATAAATACATTCTTTGTTTGTGTTTGTAGTGTTACCCCATATTAATAAACAGTAATTTATACGCGAGTAAACTAAGGAATAGTACAGTTGCTTCGTTATCCAACTTGGCAGAAAACATCTGATTTTCCCGATTACACCAATTGAGCGCGAAAGGTCGGTGCGAACTTTGTTTATGTGATATGTCCAGTCAAGTGTTTCATGAAAAATAATACCGAGAAATTTTTGGGATGTGACCCGCTCAATCGATTCCCCTCGAAACTTCACTTGGATGTCACGGGGTATACTTCTATTTTTTTGGGCGAAAAATAACATATTGTGTTTTTTTTGGTGTTTAGTTCAATCTTATTTGCTATTAACCATATTGATAAGTGCTTAAGCCATTTGTTTGCTTGCTCTTCTAAGCTGTTGATATCTTTGCCAGAGAAAAAAAACGTTCGTGTCATCGGCGTATAGAACCATGTCTGGGGTTAGTGGTATATTTACAATATCATTGATATATAAGAGGAACAGGAGCGGGCCTAATATAGATCCTTGAGGGACGCCGTACTTAATTTTATCCATTTTTGATACTGCATGATGCGTATCACAATACTGAAATCGATTTGTTAAATAACTGTCTATTAATTTGAGTGAAACACCTCTTATGCCGTATAGATTTAATTTCACCAGGAGTATTTCATGTTTGATCGAATCGAAAGCCTTTTTTGAAATCAAGAAATATTCCAAGCGTATAAGATCTCTGCTCAAAATTATCTATTATTTTGTCCTTGATATACAGCAAAGCCCCCTCTGTACTTTTTTTTCTTCTGAAAACCGTACTGCTGTTTTGTTATTATGTTTTCTTGGCTACAAAAGTTTGAGATTCGAAAGTATAAGACTCGTTCTATAATTTTTGAAAATATGGGCAAGACAGATATAGGTCTATAATTATTTAAGTCATTTTCATTACCACCTTTGTGAATGATCGAGACCCTGGCTATCTTTAGCTTATCAGGAAATATTCCGGTGCTTAAAATCAAATTACATATGTGTGAGAGGGGCAGACTAATATTCTGTGAGACTGCTTTTAATGGCCCTGCTTTTATACCGTCAACACCTGCCGCAGAGTTGTTAGGTAGATTCATAATGAAACAATGTACTTCAGATTCATCAGTGGGGGCCAAAAAAAGCGATTTTGTAATACTTTTTGTAATGTACGATCTTGGTTCACAGTCTGCTTCGGTATTAGCGGAGGTTTCACAAGCACCCGATTTCAAAAAATGATTGTTGAACTTATCAGCGAGTAATGTACCGGAGCAAGGTTTGCCTCCTATCATAAGCTCGGTGATGGTTTTTTTTACTTGATGAAGATAAAAGACTATTCATGGTATTCCAAACTGCCTTCTGGTCATTTACAATAGCAGAAAACTTGTGTTCATAATATTGTATGCGTGCCCGCTTAATATCAGAACCTAATTTATTTCTAAACTGTTTAAACTGCCGTAAGTAGTCGATTTGCTTTGTTTTGATGAAAGTGTGAAATAGGTTATCCCTTTCTTTTATTCTCTTTAGAAGTGACGCATTTATCCATGGCTTTCTGGCTTTTTTGCTCGTTTTGAGCAGTACTAGAGGAAATGCCTGATCATAGAGCTGTGCTATTTTCAACTCAAATGTTTCGTAAGCTCGTACAGGTTCTGTGATTTGTAATATTTCACTGAAATCTGCCGCAGTAACTAATCTTTGAAAGGTTTGAATTTTCTCAGTAGTAATTTTCCTGTAGTAAGTAGGGTTGATTTTCTTACGCTTTGTTTTATGTGACTTTATGAATGCAAAAATCGGAAAGTGGTCACTAACACCGGGTATAACAACTCCAGCACATATTTCATTTTTTGAAGTTTGTGAAGCACAAGTCAAGAAGGGTTTCAGACACTTCTGTCATCCGAGTAGGCACATGAATTTCGTTCTCATAGCCAAAACAGAGCATTGTGTCAAGAAGGTTTTGCTTGTTAACAGAGGTAGACAACATGTCAATGTTGAAATCGCCCGTTACAATCACCCGTGCATTTTGTCGTTCACAAAATTCCAATAACTCCCCGAACAAAGTATAAAAAGGCTGACACAGTTCCGGAAGGAGGCCTATATATTACCACTAGGAACAGATTAGCCGACCTCACCATGACTGATTCAAAATCACAAGTTGTAACTGTATATTCTTTTATGACATCAAATTTAAGGCTATCGTGGATATAAATTGCCACACCACCACCTCTTTTGTTCTTTCTACAGAGTGTGACGCAATTGTAGCCTGTAAATGATACAGCGTCTTCACAGCTCGTGAACCAAGTCTCAGTAAAAGCTAAGAAATCAAATTTATGCTTTAAGAGGTCGAGCAGTATGTCAACGGCCTCTTTTTTATTTCGTAAGCTTTGCGAATTCAGATGAAGCAATGATAACTGGTCTTTATCGTGAAAAAGGTTTAGTCGCTGAAAGGAATATGCGTCGTAGTAATGGTATTTATTTTCATGCGCCATAGTGACGTGCTGATCCGGTGTGGGCTGTCATCATTTAGTTTAGCGAATTTTTTCGAGATCTTGCTCTGATGCGATTCTGATTACTCGGTCACGCGGGGTGCGGCGCACAAAAAGCTTTCCGTTTCTGTGCCATGTGAACTGATATTCTTTTTCAGTTGCCCTCGATTTCATTTTCCAGAAAAGTGCTTTGTTATACGCTGTGAGGTTTTCATTGAAGAAAATATTTAACTTTGCTTTTCTTAAGTCGCTCTTCTTCTCAAGCCATCTTTCTTTCGTAAGGCGAGACGAGAACCTGACTATCACAATATCAGGTTTATCACTTTTTTTGTCGTTTTTCGATGGCATGCGGTGCACAGCCTCGACGTCACTCTCGGAAAGTGGTAGAAGCTCAAGATCGCATGCTAATTTGTTTAGCTTTTCTAGAAGGTTTTCATTAGTGTGTTGGGACAATCCGTGCACTTCGAGGTTAAGGCGTCTGCTATACTGATCTAACTCGTTGACCTCGTGTTTGAGCTTATCCACTTCTTTTTCTTTAGCCTCAGTCTCGAGTTTCACGACTCGTTTTTTGAGGTCCGAAATGTCATTCGACTGGTGCTTCAGTTTCGCCATGGCTTCATCATATTTATTCGACATAACCTTTACCGACTCTTCGATGTTCTCAACAGTTGTTTTAATTTTTTGCAAAGCATCAACCTTCGATTTGATTGTTAGCAATTCATTTAATTTGCGGTGGATTTCAGCTAACTCAGAAGCAAAGTTCGTTTCTGAACCACGAATTTGACCCTCTGAACGACTTTCAGCATGAGCCATCAATTTGCAAGGCGCGCATGCCCATGATTTTTTTGCCGCTGCCGATTTCTTTTTTGTAGGCATTTTCTGTGACCCCAGAGCAAGTACCAGCATGGTAATAACACCTGCATTCAGAGCACATTAGCCACAAATCACTGTCGTTTATCTTGTCGTTACAATTGCGACACGTGTCACCCATGTTGACACTCAAGCGAAAAGCACTCTACGCACTCAGCAGCAGAAGAAACCATAAACTAATAGATTCGTTTAATATGCTAGGAAGACCAAGAGCAACCAACCTGCAATGTACAAGGTATGCTTTTAGAATCCGCTGCGTTGCCTCGATGGTGTCTCTACTGCTGCCGAGTGCGCAAATGCCGTAGAACTGTGCAGGAGACGTCCTTTTATGGAAGCGAAGGTGCTTGTCCGCCAGGGGACTATCTTTGGGCCTCCGCTTGACCAATAGCTTGTTCCCGTTTTTCGGCGCGTGCTCCAGCAGGCGTCGATTGTGATTCCGCAGTTTTCTGCAATGTACAAGGTATGCTTTTAGAATCCGCTGCGTTGCCTCGATGGTGTCTCTACTGCTGCCGAGTGCGCAAATGCCGTAGAACTGTGCAGGAGACGTCCTTTTATGGAAGCGAAGGTGCTTGTCCGCCAGGGGGACTATCTTTGGGCCTCCGCTTGACCAATAGCTTGTTCCCGTTTTTCGGCGCGTGCTCCAGCAGGCGTCGATTGTGATTCCGCAGTTTTCTGCAATGTACAAGGTATGCTTTTAGAATCCGCTGCGTTGCCTCGATGGTGTCTCTACTGCTGCCGAGTGCGCAAATCAAGACAGACTGTTCATCAACTTAGACGTGACTCAGGACATATTAGGTACGTCATTGAAGACAGTCAGGAAATGGCAAACAGCATCTGGACGAAAAGCAGATCATGAACTCGGTGCCGTTTTTAGTCTGAAACTGCTGCTATGTATTGCATGAAAGAGGCAGACGATGACAGCAGCTGCCAAGTTACATAAAATGCCGCAAGAGACAAGACATTGATATACGACTGTGCTGCCTTTGCGGATACATTGTTCCCACACCAGTGAATGTTCAGCTTTATTGACATTTAGTAGAGTAAGTTAACGGGGGTCTAGCAATTAAGCTACAAATTCTCTCACTGAGCTTCTCCTGCACTTGAGACCGTCATAATAACGCGAAAGCTTCTCCTGGCTACGTTCGCCGAAACAATGGCCGGAGAGAACAGGCTCTCTCCCACTAAAACTGACATCGGCGCCAACAACTGCCGCAGCAACCAAATGCAGCGGTGGTTTTCAGCTTGGTTGGCAAACGCGCCTACCCAACCATGACGTTGCCTTAGCAACATTCGGTGCGCGCTCCGCTATGCCGCGGCGTAGGAAAGGGGAATACCCCGCTGCAGAATGGGGAAGTCCCCACTCGAAGGGGAGAGGGAAAACGCATAGGAATAGTCGGCGCTCTTCGTAAGAAACACATTCGTGTTCCTGTCCAATGATGTGCTCATGAACCCTCTGCAACTTCTAGTCCGTAGCACTTGCCGTCCATCCATAGATCTCATGTGCGTGATCGCGCTCAAAATGAATGGGTCAATACAGGCCTACAACAAGGCTAGCAATTCTCAAAACCGGGATAAAATCAACGAACAAGGTCTAAAATAATATAATTAACAGAAATAAACAAGAAGAAATCACAATAAATAGCTTAACATCGCTAACACACTTCGGAAAGCTGCGGCTGACTCCGGCGCCGCGCAGGAGAGGGCGCCGTCGCCTCGCTGAGTATAAAGCTGAATAAGCGATTGCTCCTCCCACTGGCTTTTCTACGGCGCCACATGTGAACGGGGAAACAACCTGACGGAACTCGCTGCAGACGACACGTTTCTCAACTGCCGTAAAAAGCAGGAATTCGATAAAGCGCAGCAAAGAATTAGAGCGCTTGTCGCACACCGAGCTTGCGAATCTCCCCGACAAGATTCTACTCGTGCCGGGGAAACTCAAACATTGGCGTCATCGACGGTTTGGTAGCAGTGAGAACTCAACGAACTGGAATCGCTGGCTGCCCGTGCTACGCACTTCGTCAGGTTTCACAGTATACCGGAGCTGCATTTAGCGCATGATTTAGAACTGCAGCAATCGCTACACAAGAACATTAATTTTCTCTTACACGTACGCTAGTTTACAGCGGATCGCTGCGTGCGGAGACCAAAAACAACAGCGGTTGCCGTCTCGCCATTGGTCGCTGCTGTGAGCGCCCGTCGCGGCTGCTACCCGTTGTTACACGGTGTTGGCGGAATAAAAGCCCTGACCGCATGTGAAGCCGACATGGAGAATTTGCACACAGCAGGAAAATTCTTGCTTTGCGAAAATTTGGAGCTAAACATGCGTTGCGCCATGCGCTGTTTAAGCGGCCGCGCAGGATGCTCACGAGTGGTAGAGAGCAGACCCCATGCAGTTGCCCCCCGGAAACCCCGGTCTCAAAAAAGCCACAGGTTACGCTAACGCTCTGCGCTTACAAACCTCTCAGAGAGCTGCAAAAGGAGATTTTGCGCCGGTCAGCTCCGCTGGTCACCCGTCTTCACCGAATGGAACGGTCTCGAGTACTTCAGTTGCCTGCTTTCTTCTCATGTAATTCCGTTCACTTACAACGGAAAATGGGTGAGGAGCCAGTGGAGTAAACGAATGTGGACAAAATGTCGACAATTGCTTACTCGCTCGCCCCTTGCACACGAGAGAACAATTCACCTGCACTATAGAGGACTTACTTTCGCTAAGACGCGCGGACGATGGTCCAGCATGTTGCACTATATGCATGTGTTTATTGTCAGATAAAAGTGATGGGAGCCGAAGCAAACTTATTCAGCGTCACCACTTCGTTTCACACGCGTGCATTTAACCCACTGATGTTTAGACCATGTTCAGTGTTGTAATAGTGATGCGAATAGGACAGAGAAATGGGTTCGGTGAAGGGCACCGAAATGGAGCGTTCGTTTTTTATGCATGCTTGGTAGTTATTTCATCAAGAGCAGGAAGGTCCCTGCAGATGCACTAGAACATCTAAGCGCCGCCGCTTGTGTCATATATAATATCGAGAGCGTGCGCGGCGTACAGCGCGTGTTCCAAAGGACTGTGGTCGAGCCACGTTTACCTCCATAACCTCGTGCAGCAGGCCGCCTCGGAACAACCTCAGCGCCGACAGCGCCGCCTGAGAACGCAGCAAGTCCTGCGTCGTTGTCACTGCCAACGGGACGCTCTGAGAACCAATAGGCCAAAGTCCAGAGGAAGGACTCCAAGGCGACACCATACTGCGACTCGCGGCTCTGGCGGTAGCAGAAAGACACGACGGCGTCCGCTCGAAGCTCCGGCGGCGTCTGCCGCACGACGTCGGCCTCCAGGGCAGGCAGGAGAGTGTGCGCCAGTAGCCACAGAGAGCGCGTGATGCGGCTCGAAGTCTCCAGGATGAGGTGAGTGAAAGTGCGCAGGAAGGACATGCCCTTCACGTGTACGAGCTTGGACGGCTCGAGGGACTCGACCATGTGCGGCGCGTCAGCCAAGGCTTCGAGCCACGCGTCGCGTGTCTTCGGGTAGATCTGGAGAAACAGCTGGTCCGGCGGCAGTTCGCTCGCGTCTTCGTCACCCCTCAAGTGGTTAGTCAGAGACTCGTCGACGATCAAGAACTGAGTGAGCTGCGCCGACGTGACGGTGGCGGCGCTGGCGTTTATCGACGTACTGAGCATCGACTCCAGCTGTCGTGCTGGCAGACCGAGGCGGTTGCGCAGCGATTCACCGGCGCTGAGGTACATGCTGCCTTTGCTGAGGCGTATCTTCAGGCCCAGCTCGATGTGGTACGTGATGATTAAGCGTAACATGAACTTCAGCGTTGACGTGGCGCTCGTGGCACTCTGCGTGATGTCCTCCCAGCGTGACTGAGGAGCACATGTGTGAACAGCAAAGAAACGAATGGCATTACACGTGTGCAACCATGAAAAGCTTTAGAGTGAAAATATTGTAGGCAGTTAGCACATGCACCCACAATAACACATATACGTCCAAAATACGGTTCAATTCTGGCCACCTTGTTAGATCCCAATTTCCCAGGTCCGCAGTTCTGATTTCTTGGGCTGCGGTCACAAACTATTTGAAGGCTGTCTTATAGCACGACATAGGGCAGTATGCGCCGATATATGCGGCTTATGTGCGTAATGTCAGTGTCCAATATAAAAGAAGGTGAGACAAGCAAACACGGATACAAGAGAAGAAAACAATGCAGCACTTCTCTTGTGGTCATGCTCGCACGCCTTGCCTTATTTTATAGCGAATACGTACCAACTAACCCATATTTCTGTCGTGCTAATGTTAAGAACGCGTACTGAAGTGTGTGGGCATTTCCTAATTCTCAGCGAAAGTAAGTAATGTAGGACGGTATAAAGTTTGCATAAGTTAAACATACCTTCAGGGCTCTTGGAACTGGAATTTCTCGCTTACGTTTACCTCTCCTTTTACAACAATACATACAGCTAAAACTCCATAAATGTAACCCGATTTCATGAAGTTTCCCATCTAACGAAGAAATTATCGTTCCTCCCTGGCAGGTACCCATAGGGTCCAAATTAACATAACTTGACCATCAAACTAGATTAAACGAAGTTCTTCCTCAAAGTGATGTGATTTATTTCGAATTTTTTAACCTTCCTAACTTGTCTCTAATCTTCGAGCATGCTCTCTCTAACGCTATTGCATGAAAACATATAGGCACCCTAGTCGCAGCAGTAACTCTGTTTTGACGAGGCTGCATTGCCGCACCCATGCACAGAACAACGGACTCGACAAACGTTAGCGTATTTACGTACACGATGTCGCTAGAGGGTGGCGGCGGTTGCTTTCATCATTTCATGCTTTATGGCACAGATGGCACTGATCATGTCCTCGCAACTTGCTTGCTTGGCCTGTTCGCACACTCGCTCTATTCGTTCTGTGCACCTTTGCACATCGGCAACGTGTGCGCAGTGGCAACGCGCGACCGTCTGCCTTGCCCGCATCGCCCTGGCATCGAGCGTCCCATGTCCGGATGCAAAGGGGGGCTGGAGTCGCCGTCTGACAGTCCACGTGGACTTCAACACGCGGGTGCGCGGATTAGGAGTAAAAAACTCCCAAAGTCCCTCATGCATTCGCCTCTAGGCGAACACATAAGGGACTGCTTCAACAGAAACAAACAAATAAGAGAACTCCAAGGTGAAAGCGTTTTTGAACCCGTATAGTGGTCGCCATACCACACGAGGTACGGTCACCGCCGAGAAAGTACGGTTGCTTGTGCCATTCTCTTTCTGCGATGACTACAGTGCATATGACAGTCTGAGAAAAGCCAATGCGTTAAGTGTAGTCATGACTTGGACTTTTTTTTAGACTGTCCTCGTGGGACGCAGCGATACTGCACGGAATCACACAGGAAGCTTAAACATTTCAAGTTCCTCAGTACCTTGATGATTGTCAAAACGTTGGTAACATCCTGGTGCAGGCCGGATTGCTCCGAGGGAGGTATAAAGTGCTTGTAACAGCTGACGTAGAAAACGGCTGCTTTGTCCAAAGCACCCCTGCTCTTAGTGTCGCTGCCGATCGCGGCGCCTTTATCGAGCAGCGCGGCGGACATGGCGTGCACGAGCGGGTGGCGCCGGGAGTACTCGCTCAACGCGCCACCGGCGCCGCACAGGTTTTCGTAGAAGCCGGCGCAGGCGGGTGCCTCTAAACGTTGGGAGCTGCGCGCCAACGTCATGGCCTGGTCGCAGGCCGGCGTCGCGCAGGGAGGCACGTAGAAGCCGAGCACGGCCTGGGCCACCAGCGTGCCGACGACCACGAGCACCGTGATGGCGGCCACCACCACTGTCTCGGCGAAGATGAACTGGGTCCAGGGCAGGTTCTGGTGCAGCCACATAATCCGCGGAGGGATCGAGTGCTCCGGGTCGGAAGAATCCCTGAGCATTAGTGAAAAACAAGACACAATGAGGCCAAGGAAAGTATAGGGGACTTTATTTGTAGTGTTGCAACTGTATTGTTGTAGTTAATTATATATGATATTTATGTGAAAAAGTGGACGAAAAATTGGGGGACCCTTAAGCTTCGCCTTTAAGAGTTGAACGCGATAGCGATATCCCGTCCCTACTGCGTACTTCAATCACTTAGTGCATACTATGTAATGGGTAGTATGCTTTAAACCAGGAGAAATTATGCGCGGCAAATGTGGGAAATGTTTTCGAACTTGCTATGCACCCACTACGTGGTAAGGGAATACGCGCAGTAAGGTGTGTGCCGTTTGTAATGGGTGGCTGGCTTTAAACTATGGAATCGTTATGATAGTCACATAGTCTGACGCCCGATGGCAATGTACGCTTGTACCACGCAATATTCCTGGGATATTACATGTTATATTGCGACGCCTATATAAAGGACGCTTGCGTTTGCGAAGCATGGATGTTATTTTCACTGCATTTCCAAGCAGAGGAAGTTATTTTCACAGTATTTCCAAGCAGAGGCATGGCTGTGTGGTAGAACACCTGCTTGCCACGCAGACGACCCGGGTTCAATCCTCACTCGGACCCGAAAATTTTTATTATTTATTTTATTTGCATCTTTCTCGATTTTTCGGTCACGGACAAGATGATGATTTTTCGCTCCCAACCAACGCCTACGCCGACGCCGACGCCGACGCCTGAATTTCTGCGAAACGAGCTCTTTAACGCTATCGCGTTAAAAGACAAGTTGCCGCCGCCAGGCACTGAGCCTGCAGCCTTCGGATTATGCGCCTGGTGCCCGTCCACTTTATATCATAATTACTGCAGTACCGTTAAAAGACCACAAATAACGTCTCGTTTACCTTCCTTGGATTCACTGTCTCTTGGCTTTCATTAAGGTTGTGTATAACAAATTAAAAAAAGGAGCCCGTAAACTCTGTTTGGAGAACTGGGCAGCAACATTGTTATGACGCACCTGTGTGCGCAACTTTGCAAATGGTGTGTTCTTTATTATTTTACGTAATTGTTGGGGTTTAACGTCCCAAAACCACGATATGGTTATGAGCGACGCCGTAGTGGAGGGCTACGAAATTTTCGACCACCTTGGGTTCCGTAACGTGCACCTAAGTCTAAGTACACGGGATACATACTACCATGAAACCTAAAAACGTATACTCCCGATGTGCTCCCGATGAAGCCATTCTGTTTATAACAAACCTGGACCTGTGTTTGGCGATGAACACAACGGTATATCTCTGAGTTTTGCTTCGCTTACACAAATTACGGGATTCGAGCCAAGGCAAGTCTTTCTTCGTTAGAATTCTCAGAAGCATTAAAATGCCGTATTCTCATTAGCATAAAATTCGGTCCCATGAAGGAACCCCCAGCGGCTTTTTAGGCTTTCAGACACTAGCTAAAGGAAACCACAAACAAGCTTTCGTAAAAAAGTGCTAGTCGGTTTTTACAGCGACTGAAGAACAGAATGGAAATTCCGAGAAGGGGAAACTAGTGGCACAGGTTTACTCACGGCGTGCCTGAAGTCATCCTTGGACCACTTCGCGAACGCAAGCTTGCTTGCTTGCTTGCTTGTCCCTGTTTGCTTGGCTCTTACCCACTTCGGGGATTGGCCATGAAGCCGGCGGTTAATATAAGGGGGGAATATTTAATTTTGAAAAGGGATGTGAAGGAAATCGATCGCCACTGGAATAAAAAAAGCAGAACGCTCACCGGGTCTTCTTCTTCGTCTTCGGCAAGCAGCTGTTCTTGTTTGCTTGCGTGGTCGCAACTACTGACGCTTACAGGGGCTGGCGAATAGTATAAGCCGACATTAAGAAAAGTAAAAGCTAGAGTAAGAAAAAACAGTTGTTCACGCTGCTTATGAATACAATGACACAGCAAACTGCTGGTTTTACTGCTAGTTTTGCGTGATTTTACTCATAGTAACAAAGCTCAGCAGCGACAAAATATTTTGGAATACATGATAAAGGAATTGGTGGTATTCCGAATTACAAAAATATCGGCTGATTAATTTTAACTAGCAAACTAGAGTTTTTAACCAGCACATGCTAACGCGTGAGTCGTACAAGAAAATAGCAAAATATTGCACGCTCGTATCGCCATCAGCAGTAAATACAAACGGAACTCAACCGTAGTTAGAACGTATGAAGATGCGTAATAAAACAATCCATCGCACAGGAAGCGTTACCCGAAGGCAGAAGGCAACGGAAAAGGCGAAGATCGCCGAAGCCATTTGTTCTTGTTAAAGCGAGCTGTGTTCCTCTGACCGCAAGGTGCATAACTAAATTGATCGTGTATGTACTTCATCGCTTCGACACTATGCGCATACACATAAGTAACACTGACGAGATTTCACTTAGCGCCAGAAAAACACGCAGCACACTAAGAGAGACACACAAGGGACAAGCGCTTGTCCCTTGTGTGTCTCTCTTGTGTGCTGCGTGTTTTTCTGGCGCTAAGTGAATCTCGTCAATATGCACCAACTAGGCCCTCAAAAAGTCCTTTTAAGACATAAGTAACACGTTTAGGCGCTAGAGAACCGACGTCGGAGTGCTTGCCCTATATGTCGTTCCGATGCTCCCTTGTACTCGACACTTGCACGTACACAGTGACGATGGAAAGAAGCGCGAACAGGGCGGCATCTGCATTCTCTGCTGTTTCTAATTTCTACTCAAGCGGTTCAAGCCTGGATGGTAATAAATAGGCACTCGAGTCATCCATAGTACAATCAAGGACCATTCTAGCATCTTTTTATTGCTACGAAGGTCAGAGCGTGATGAAAACAGTGAGACGCGCCATCCCCCCCTATAGAAGCGTACTTACTACTTACTTTATTGCGATAGCGAATTATATAGAGATTCTCAGGTCAACATTTGCCGTTGCCGTTGCCGCCATCCCCGTCATGTCCCCGATATGTGTGTGTGTGTGTATATATATATATATATATATATATATATATATATATATATATATATATATATATATGTATATATATATATATATATATATATATATATATATATATATATATACATACGCTTCTAAAAAACTGTTTATTGGTGACGTTTCGATCGGAGACCGATCTTCATCAAGACCATATATATATATATATATATATATATATATATATATATATATATATATATATATATATATATATATATATAAAGACGCAAAGGAGAATAAATCAGAGGAAAAAATCCGAAGCACTCGACCGGGGATTCGAACCAGCGACCCCCTCGCTCCGCAACGCGCTGTGTTAGACAACTCATCCACGCGCCATACATGTGCTAATAACGGCGAGCTATTTATATACACTATTTACTGCTGGTGGTACGCAGATCTCGGAGGAGCTTGAGCGTGTTTTTCACCACGCAACGCTCCTATATTTCCTTTCCATTTGAAAACTTTCCCTTGAGACGCGCACGAAAAAATCACGCCATATCCACGAAGTGAATGATGATGAGTGGGCGAAGCTTGATCATTTTCATCCGTGGCAGAAACAGAATCTGTGGTCTGGAACGCGCTTATACTTCATGGTCATCAGCTTCATCGTCATCGTTCTCACGTGTAGTGGGTACATTCCACTATACTGAAGCGCGCTTATACTTCATCGTTATCACGTGTAGTGGGAACATTCCACTATACTGCGTCATCGTCATCTTTATCACGTGGAGTGGGTGCATTCCACTATACTACTACTACTACTACTACTACTACTACTACTACTACTACTACTACTACTACTACTACTACTACTACAGAGGAGGGACAGACCCACACCCTAAGGAGCTTCGCCCCTAAAAGTGGCCCCTTTCTGTACCCACTCGTGATCTGGAACGAAAATAAAAAAAAGAAAAGAACACCGGGCACACCTTGCGTCAGACGCCACCTCGTGGCAGGAGACGCAGAGGAGTCACTCCACGCGCCGCAGTTTAAAAGAAACAGAAAAAATTCGCCTTTAAGAGTTGAACGCGATAGCGATATCCTGTACCTAGTGCGTACTTCAATCACTTAGTGCATACTATGTAATGGGTAGCATGCTTTACACCACGAGCAATTATGAGCGGGGAATCTGTTCGAACTTGCTATGCACCCACTGCGTGGTCTTAAGGGAAAACGCGCAGTAACGTGTGTGCCTTTTGTAATGGGTGGCTGGCTTTGAACCACGATGTCGTCATGATATTCCGATGTTCTGACGCCCGATGGCAATGTACGCTTGTACCACGCAATATTACTGCGATATAACATGTTGTATTGTGACGCCTGTGTACCGGACGCATAGTTTGTAAAGCATAAAGGTTATTTTCAGTGCATTTCCAAGCAGAGGAAGTTATTTTCAATGTAATTCCAAGCAGAAGCGTGGCTCTGTGGTAGAACACCTGCTTGCCACGCAGACGGCGTGGGTTCGATCCTCACTCGGACCCGGAATTTCTTAATATTTATGTTATTTGCATCTTTCTCGATTTTTCGGTCACGGACAAGATAATGATTTTTCGCTCACAACCAACGACGCCGCCGCCGACGCCGGAATTTCTGCGAAACGAGCTCTTTAACGCTATCGCGTTAATATCTAAGAGCGTCGGGATTCTGAAATTGTCGAGACTTGCAGCGCGTCGCTCAAACACAAAGGCATAACAACTGTGTTAGTTGTTAGTTCACGCTTGTCCTGTACACCTGTGCGTTCTTTCGAGTGTCCGTCTTTGGGCTTCAGCGGCGCGCTGCAAATATCGAGCTGCTTGTTGTTCTTCGTGTGACATTGCTACTTCTTGCTATCGCATTCACTGGTTGGCCCTTGTGACGCTTTGATGACTGTGACGCTTTGATGAGTTTCCTCCCTTTCTGAAATGTGGATGGGCGGAAGAAGCTTTCCAGATCCTTGATTTTTAGGAAATCCGCCTCGACACAACCGAAAAACAGGGTTTCATTGTGGCGTATGAACATTCGCTTGCGGATGGCCCGTTTTGGACTACCTAGTTAGCTCCAAGGCTGCGATGAAGGCGCTGGTGGTGGGTTTTTAAGAGCGGAGCTCTTGAAGGGGGCTGTTCGTTGCGCCTGGTAGTGCGAACAGGAATTATCATCATCATCATGAACCAGTACTTGCTCGCTTCGTTCTCTTCAACTTCTGCTTCGCTCCCACAACACGCGCACCAATTGGTCCGGCGTGGAATGCAATAACTATAATGGGCGAGTCTACCGCGCGAGTAAAAAATACGTAACGTCACGTAACCACTAGTCAAATCACGCAACATCTCGTGACTAAAAATCCTGTTACGTAAGGCAACAACACTAAAACTCACGTAACATGAAGTAACTAAAATTTCATAACGGATGCAAAAATCAAAACGCAGCGATAACGCCCTTCTCTCCACAGCCTGCCTTTGGTGAAAATAAAAGAGCACGGTACGACAGGACCAGTGCTGACTACCAACTGAGATTTATTTGAAGAAAGTGCCTTTTTATAGTGTCACATGTCACCACCATGAGGACGTCACACGCACAAACCAGTAATAGCAACAATCAGAATGCTATCTTTTTACAAAACCTGAACCGACGTACAGATATAACAAAACCCGACCCCGCTCAGAGATTATACAGACGCGCATCGTAAATGTCAATTCACACTAAAAACCATTATCACACTTTTACATGTTGGAGCACACATCGAGCTCTCGTGAGAACACGAACTGCGCATGCTCCTCCTAAACTGCTTAGAAAGCAAGTTATTATGGCGACTAAAACTTGGCAGCTCATTACGAAGATGAAGCAGCAGCAAAACCGTAAGAACGAAGGTGCTCTGTCAAGAGATTATTAATAATGAAACCCAGCCCTGTCTAATAAAAACCTGAACTTGGACGTTATTTAT
>JALIZH010004731.1:0-61499 GCA_030522465.1 Rhipicephalus appendiculatus | reverse complement strand
GCTGAGCAATTTATTTCCCAAAATTCTGCGATCAGCTTTCTATACCACCGTGTGTGGGACACTCCAGTATAACCAGCTTTGTGCCAGGTGGGTTTCCCCAGGAGGTCGACCAGCTATTAAAAAAGGTAGCGAATGGACTCCAGTCCATTCGCTACCTTTTGCGCTACCATAATGAGAGATACCTTTTGCGTAGGCTACCATAATGAGAGATACCTTCTGCGCTACCATAATGAGAGAGGCGACTGTTACAACAGAACACAGGGACGAGACATGAGTCCGTTTCAGAACTGTGCTCGTGGAAGGAGAGGCTAATAATCGAACTTCTGGTAATTGGAAAAGAAGCGTACTTGCGTGTTAGTAGTCATTTTTCATTATCTGACAATCACTGTACTCATTGCTTTCATGGGTATTATCTGACAAGGAAGTTGATTATTTGTGAATAGGCATGATATCATAACGGCTCTGAACGGCTCTCAACAAGTGATAACGGGCTTCCTGTGCGCATGATGTAGTTGCGTTTTGATGTACTATGGTTGTATACTGAATAACATCAACCGTGTCCCCCATCTTCTTTCTTCTCTGCGTCCCTGCCCTGCAGTGCTAGCAATGATGTCTTCTTACTCAATGCCATATGGACAAATTCTTCGCCTTAACTCTCTAGATCATGAAACGATGGAGCAGGAGACGCTGTAACAGTCATTGCTGTACTCGGAAGCGATGGTGTGAAGGTTGATGGAAGATATGGAAAGCTGGGATGCTGAACAGTTGGCCACATCGTCAGGCAAAGGAGAGTGGAAGAGGGCACCCGTGCTGGAAATTTTGCTTGCGCTGCGGTACAACAACCAAGCAGAACTTCAGGTGAACTGCCTAGTGACGAAACAACCTAATGTATCTGTCAATGACGATAGCTACAAATGAGGCATGGTGGTCCGTCACTACCTCAAAATCGACGACCACACAAAGAAGGAACTTAGAGTACAGAGGATGGCCAGACATTCGTCTTCCATCACGGTGTAGTTAGCCTCCGCTTTTGTAAGCGAAAAGTTTGCTCATGTTTATTCGGATATTTTTGTTTGTGACACACGAAGAGAGCAGAGGCCAACACTGCTGTTATCTGTGTGCACCTATGTAGGAGCTGTTGGGTCCTAATGGCAGTAAATTGGCGGAGGTGTTAGTAGACACCAGACATTTACGAACGCCTCGTAGGACTCAGTTGACAGCGTGACGAGGTGCCCGTTGCTCCTAAGCAGCTTAGTCAGGGGTGATATAACAGCGGCGAAATGATGAATGAAGCGTGTGAACTAGAGAAGAGAAAGCCCTTGTGTTTTCCCTTTGTGTCCGTGTTCGTCGTTTCACCCGGTATGCGCTGTCATATGCCATAATGATGTTTTCGGCATTCACTGTAGCTTTACCTAAACCCCTGAGAGCTGCTAAATCAGGTTTGTTCACCTTTGCCACAATATCTTCGGGACGAACAACTGTTCAGCAACAAATATAATATTTACAAAGAGAAGTGTGGACTCGTAGCTCACCGCAAAACCTCGTTGTCACTTTAATCACAGCACATGAGTACAGCTTGTCGGCGTAGACAATCATCTCCTCTAAAAGGTAACCACCTAAGGGACCGAGAAAAACGCAGTGAATAATTGTTTGCTTCATACAATGAGACCACCGTACTATGGTACGTGGCTCTATGGGCCCTACCTTATAGTACTATTGATGCATATCGAGGGAACCGGCCCCAATTTAAGTATTTGATTTTGTATGCTATGGGACAAGCTTTCAAAATAAAAAAATTCTACCGTCCTTGATGCAATAAATGCCGCAATCCTATAACTAATGCTGCACTGTTGTGACTAGTTTGATGTCGCAGCGGTCCATCTCTCCAGTGCGATATAATGAAAAGTCATGACGCACTTCAAGGCTTGTACGTCGTGCGGCCCAAGGATAGGTAACTTTAAGAAGGAACTGTGGTGTTGCTAAAATAAAATAACGAATGCCTAATTATCTTTCCTTGAATTCATAAGCTAAAACTATTTGTGCATAAGTACGCTTTTCCAACCCTCGCATCCGTGGCTTACCATGTACGTATGGCGTGACTGACATATACGTTTCACACTGTACATTTCGAGAATGTTCTGGGACTCTAGTAAAGTGATTTTTTCATGTAATACATGAGGCACAAGTATACAGACAAGAAAAATGCAGAACTATAGGTCATTCAAGTGTTTAATTGCGCACTCTCAGAGCTCGTTAGATCCATGCGAATTATGCTGATATTGCCCTGTAACATACGCTGTGACAGCAAAGAATAAGTTTACTGATCATGCTTGTTAAAAACGAGCAGATAATAAACTCGAGGAAGGTATAGAAGATGTTAATAGTACTGTTCTATGTGTATCGTACTTATGAAATATATGTGAAGAAAGTAAAGTGAACGAAAAAAAAAGTGGCCACCGGCAGGGACCGAACCTGCAACCTTCCAATAACAGGCTCGATGCTCTACCAATGGAGCGACGGAGGCGGTAGTCCTCTCGTCCAATTTACTGGGTATTTATTGGCGTGCAAACTTGGGAGTGCTACCGCCGTTCGTAGCCATGACGGCCAGCGTGGAACCTTCTTTGTTTGCCAGTGGCGTCACGTGGCACGTGATCTTACTTTTTTCAAAAGCGGACAGCTGACCAATACGCCCTCGCATTCTACATAAATGCAGCATGTCTTGCGAAACGAGCAGGTTCCTTACCTGCCCGCGGAAAGTTGTCCGTCATCCAGTTCACTCTTTGCAAATTTCTACCGTAATAACTTGAAGACAGCTCCAACAGTGCAATACATGTTCCTTATACGTTCCTTGACTTCAATATATGTTGGTGTTCATTGAGGTTGTAGCAACAATGAAAACGAGCCCTTAAAATTATCTTTTTTCGTTACTAATCACGTGTATTTCATGTCTATGGCAAAAATTGTGTTAGGAAAAGGCAGACAACTTTTTGTCTGCCTCAGCTGCTCGAGAAAAAGAATCATAATCACTTATTGAACGATTGCTTGAGTCGAACCGCGGTAGCACTATGCACAACAATTGTTAATTTCCACGTGTGGGAATTTCTGGCCGCTGCATGGGAGATATGAGATCTTTACACGTAAACTTGGCCCAATAATAAACATAGAAGTGACAAAGCGAGACAACGTATATTGAGAGCTTATAAACTGTTACCGACCTTAACTGCCAGCCGATGATATAAAATAACGGGCGCATGACTTAAAGCGCACTAAAATAAAATGTAGTAACACGCGGCTCGTGGTCACCTTGACCACGGCACCAAACGCAGTCGTGGACATAAAGAATGGCGGAGTAAGCTCTGCTCCAGTTAGCAGCACTTCCTAAAATTTAGTCACCACTTACAGGAGAAATCGCTGCTTTAAAATATAATTTTACATTTTCGGTGGTAGATGTTGCATTGCACATTGGATGTGATGCCGCAGTACAATGGATATGACATATTTTTATAATGCATTCGCAACAACAATTCACTGCCGTTTGTCCTTCTATTTGCTCCCTCATAACTTTTAAGTAACAATGTTAAAGAATATAAATTGGTACATCAATCACCTTCTCACTGCTTTGCAATTAGTTAAGCAAAAGTAGATTGTATTTGTGCTTATCAAATGCTGCGATGCAACGATACCGTCGAAGTTCGTGTTAACCCATTAGGGACCACTGTACTTTTAAAAGTGCACTTTCTTTTTCGGGAATAGAAAATTCAAAACAGAATATTTTGATCTTGCTCATTAGAATTTTCACTGCCAAAGGTTGCAGCAAGATAATGCTAATTGAGAATATTGACTCGGTTATATTTTTTTCTGTTTTATAAGTCGTCAAACTTTAGGAAAATGAGAGCCTGTTAAACGAACGTGGTCAGCAGTGGCGTAGCCAGGGGGTGGCACACCGGGCACGTGCCCCCCCTCCTCCCCCCGAAATTTTTTGCCATGGCATACACAGCAAAAAATGACCATTTCAAGGAGGTGCCCCAACCCGAAATCAAGGTGGTGCCCCGCCCGAAACAAATTTCTGGCTACGCCCCTGGTGGTCAGTACTACTTTTTGTAAATTAATTTGAAGTTTTATATTTTATATGTTGAAAAAACGGACTGCTTCTGCTTCAGCAAGAGCATTTCAATTTTTGCAAAGCGCGAGAAGCCTATAGAGAGCCTAGTTTTGCTGTGAATAGTAATCAAATGTTGCTGTACTTTATTTAGTACACTGGGACTTCGTGGGAGCATACATGTAACTCTTCTTGTGCGATGCATCATAGATTGAACTGGCTTTTTTTGTTAACAATGTAGTTTTTTCGGTTACCTTAGACTCATGAGGCTGCGAAAGATGTCGCTGGGAATATACTAGAGTATCTTCATGTTTTAATTGTCGATTCTGACCCTAACATGGGAACTTAGGAGGAGGTGGGGAATGACGACGGTACGAATGGATGCTTTCTGCTAACGATAAAAAAACATGGAATGAAAGGAACGTGGGTAAGATAACTTATGTTTTGACTCAGGAAAGCAGCTTTGTTTCGAAAATGGCAAAGACAACAGCATAGTTGCTATGCTGACGAAAGACTACCCAGTTGAGTGACTGTACTCTCTATCGCGGTGGCCATTCACTGAAAACAACAACAAAAAAAGCGTAGTGCCGCTGTCCTCCTTCTTCATCCGCAGTAACAATTCCATGGGGGGGGTTTGAGCTCTACGATCAAGCTGCGAATGACAAGAAAATGTTCATCCCTGAGAAAAAGTGGTACCAGTCCCTATTTACCCAGATGATCAAAATTGCCGCAGACAACGCATAAAGGGTCTGCTACCACCCTGGAGGCTTTAGCAGACCCTCTACGCGTTGACTATTGTCCTTTAGTCGCACAATAGCAAAACACTGACTGCGCTTTGTTGTACCCAACAGAAGTATCAAAGATCTCCAGCGTCCACTGTGCTTGCTATTACCCTCTATCCATACGGACATTTTCACAAGAAGCTGGCAAAACAGTTGAATTCTGCCACAATACACCAAAATGATGTCGTCAAATCATGACGTTACGCTTTTCATGAAGCACTAGTCCTTGACTAAGTTGCATGGGCCAAGATAACTTTGTTATTCGTTTGGCAAGGGCCCAGCGTACTCGCCATTCTTGCATCAAGTAACCTTGCCGATTGCTATCTCGAAGGCCCAGCGTACTTTTTTATAGCACAGTATCATAACTCCAGAACAAATGCACGTAACTCTGTGAAAATTTGCACATGTGATTGTCTAGTGTGGTTAGTTAACTATGCAAAATATCAATAAAATCTGACCCGTAGTTCTTCCGTGGGCCTTAATGGGTTAAAGCTGAACGCATTTTGGTACCTGCCGTTTGTATGATCAAGCGGTCTTTACTACAGGAATCAAGCTTGCCCAAGAAGTTGCTTGAGATCCTGCAATAGAAAAGGTCTATTAAATGTTACCTTCCTGCTGCCAGTAATATTGGTAATGCATTACTTTTGCTGCCTTTCGTAGAAATATCGCTTCAAGGCAACTGACGTCGAGGTTTATACCTCGCACCAATTCGACCTCACATTCGGCGTTGCCGCCAAAGGTGGTGTAGAACGTCCATATAGGTACCCTGGTGTTCAGGAACTGAAACACGTAAACCCGCATATGGTCACACCATAATATGCACGATGTAATATCAAGGCAACAGAAAGAATCAGTTCTCACATAAGATCAAACAACTAAAAACATACGCTCTACACTTATGAATGTTACCCGCGTAGATCGGATAATGCATAGCACTATTTTGTCACGGCTACAGGCTAAGTAGCAGACTTTTTTAGACGCGATTACAAACAACATTACACTGGTTTGGGTGTAATAAGCGTGCTTTCCTTGTAACGACAACTTGGTAAAATAGGTAAGATGAGAAATGATCATGGACTTGGCAGCGAAGCAACACTTGAGGTTGCAGGTGAAGAAAGTGCACCTCCTTTTAGAAAAATAAAGTTGCAACTGTTACAAGCAACACTTCCAATATAGATCCGCTGATCCCTTACAATCGAAACAGGGAACCCACCGTACTTCTTATAATGGGCATGAGTGCACCCGTCCTCGGGTTCGAATGTACGTTTGTACTCATCTCCAAAAGTGGCACATTAAATAGCAGCGAAGAACTTTACGCCTACTTTGACGCACCACTGCTTGGAGAATAGGTACAGATTCGCAACGTTTGTCGCAGGCAGCGAATCGCCGCCGCAGGGTATGTACCGGCGAACAGCTGCCGCGTACGTCGAGAAACACTTTCCTCCAGAGACGTGTGGCACACACCAGTATACCATGGGCCGCAGGGTGCGGGTATGCACAACAGGTGAATGGCAGGTTATATCTACCTATGAACGGCATTGGCAATTTATATGCTAGGGTGTTAAGAAAAACCGTCATCTGAAGCGTTGATCCAATGATTGCAAAGAATGAAAATCAGGATCCCAGCAAGAATGGAACCCAAGCATTATGTGTGGCTGTAATGTATTCTACCACAGAGCAACTCAAGTCTCGAAAATGCTTGGAAAAGACCCTCTGCAGATGTAACGTCTGTGCAAGGTCAATTGTGGTTGCGCTGCTGGTTATCTAATTTCATGACAAAGCAAAACACATTACATGTGCACTCCTATCATACAGGCGTCTTGTCGGGTTAACGTCAATTTTGCTTCCAGTGTTGTATCCGCTTTAATAGCAGCCTAATAAACATTACATTTGTATTTCTCTGATCTACCAAGCTATATTCAAGCGTTGCTCGACCCCGGCGGAATACGCTAACGAATGTTACGTATGATATTCACATCATCGCATCGTAAAGTGCACTTCGTTCTGATAATATTGATGTCTGTTCTCGAACGTGAGTGCTGACGTTACGTCGGACTATAAGTTACCCTGTAAACGCCACTGTAGTCCACGTGCCTGATAAGGCAACGATGTGCACCAACCATAGGTCGGGCGAACTCACTCCTGAGTCGACTCACTCGGACTCACTCAGTATCACGCCGTGAGCCGGAGTGAGTCCAGGTGAGTAATATTTTGGTGAGTTTGAGTCCGAGTGAGTCCGGTTGAAGAAAATGTTCGTGTGTGTGTCTGAGTGAGCCCCAAGCGCAAAATATATTTCATTAGTGTGCCTGAGTGAGCTTCACAGTTTTTGCCGACCTATGCGCACTACTACTACACTTTCAAGAACACGTCGATTCCCCCTTGTAACACTTGACTCAAAGCTACAGAACAGCATACAAAACAACTCGCTGACTGCTTCGCACGAAACCGATTCCCACAAAGCGTGGGATCTACCAAACTTCTACATGTGAAGTATTTCTTAGTGAACTTCATGCACTTAGGGGCTGCTATCTATCTATCTATCTATCTATCTATCTATCTATCTATCTATCTATCTATCTATCTATCTATCTATCTATCTATCTATCTATCTATCTATCTATCTATCTATCTATCTATCTATCTATCTATCTATCTATCTATCTATCTATCTATCTATCTATCTATCTATCTATCTTTTCTGGAATAGATTTAGTTGCAAGTGTAGCAAGTGTCGTGTCTTTCTTGTCCCTTTGTCCCCGTGAAAAGTGCTCTACTTCACGACACGTTACAATATTAACCGCCTACATCTGGGTGTACTCGTGATCGCCTCCTTAACTTACTGTAGACGAAAATTGGCATAGGAGGGCAAGAGGGCTTGACAAATATCGTTGTCGGGTCATGGCATAAATAACGTGAAAATCCTCTCGCGACAAAGCCTTTGCTCCGGACGCGTGTGGCACATACCCGTGCACTCCGGGCCGTGACATACGAGTATGTGACACAGCAGTTTACCAGCTTATATGTACTCAGGAACAGCGAGGAGAGATATTCGTAATATAAATGCAAGAGCGTTAAGAAAAACCGACATCGGCACCGTTCACCCGACGAATACGAACAATGAAAGTTTGGATCCCAGCAGGTGTCAGAACCAAGCGCTTTCTGTGGCAGTTAGTTATTAAGGAGAAAGCAAAAAAAATCCCTCATCAAACGCGAACTTGCGTTGTCGGCGTCCTGCGTTCCGGGGCGTCGCAAACCAGTGATGCAAAAAGATCACGAGATGACGACACCATATGACGTCACGATGACCTCCCAGAATGCCAAAGTCTGTGCCGTGTCTAGGACGTCATCACATCGCATCGTAGCTCATTCAAAGGTGCTCCGATCATGGATGCATAGGTCGGCAAAAAAAAAAGTGGAACTTACTCAGGATCACTGAAGAAATATATCGTGCGCTTTGGACTCTCTCGGACTCAGACTCACCAAAATTTTGCTGAGGTGAACTCACTTGGACTCACAGTCATGAAGATTTTCTTCAACAGGACTCACTCGGACTCAAATCTCACCAAAATATTACTCCCCGGACTCACTAAGACTCACCGCTCGATCTGAGTCGGAGTGAGTCCGAGTGTGCCGACTCATGAGTGAGTTCGCCGACCTTTGCACGGATGCAATGAAAAAGCGGGTGAGGTGCCTCTCACTAAAGGCATTGCAGAACTCCGTTGAGTGTCAAAAGCTTTCGAAAAGTGGCAGCGCAGCATCAATATTCGGTGGAGAGTAAAAAGAAGATTGCCTTCGCCTTCGAGCCGTCTTGAGTGAGTATATATAGGAACCTGAGAGTTTTTCTACCATAGAACCACGCCAGATATAGAAACTGTGTTGGAAAAGGTACCTATGCAGGCGTCACGTCGGTGCAATGTAAGTTTTGGTTGTAGTGCTGGCTATCTAATTATATAACAAAGCAATAAAAATTACATATATTCTCGTATGATACAGGCGCCATGTCGTTTTTACGTTAATTGTAGCTGCAGTGTTGGCTCTGTTTTTATATCAGTCATTTAATAAACATTGATTTAAAGTCAAATGATTAAGCGTTGTCCACCCCGGAGGAATACGCTAACACAAATTTGGTCTGATAATCGCACCAGTGCATCGTAGCATGCTCTTCGTTTCGATAACACAGACTTGTGTGCTCTAACTTTAGTACTGGCACTAGGTGAGACCATAAGTTACCATTAAGCGTCAGTGTAGTCGGCGTGTCTGGTAGGGCCACGATATGCACCAGTTCCTCCATTTACAAAACCACGTCGATCCATCTTGTAACGCTTGGCTCAAAGCTACAAAATGCAGCATGACCCTACCGGCTGGCTGTTTCGCATGAAACCGATTCTGAGAGGGCGTGGGATCTGTTGAATTGTGTTGAAACAGGGCTTATCGCTTGCATGAGTGCTTTGGTGAGAAAAACATTGTTAAAAAGTCCCTTACTCCATATGGCCAAACTATTTCAGGATAGCTTCCAAACAAACAAAAAAAAAAAACGGTGAGATTTGTAAAGTTAGCAACAATTGAGAGTTTGTCTAACAAAGATGTACCAGCTCTTGCGAATAAAACACGTTACCTTTCTCATACTGAACTTACGTGCACCAAAAACGTCAGGTATACATTTTCCCACCGTGAAATAGACAGCGACCAGAAGCGCTGCACATAACTGCTTCCCTCTCATGCCGATGATGGAGTGATCGTTTCCTACGTAATCCGGCGCCAGAACTTCAGCAGCAGCTTTTAGACACAGTAGTGTGCTATTAATAAAAAAAGAAAGTAAAAGGCGCACGAAATGCATACGGTGAAATATTATTCACGAGTGTGCGCCGAAAAAATAATCTGCGAGGAGACATCGTTTGTGTACCTTATGGAGAAGAAATGTTTTCGCAAGAATGATTTATCAAGGCTAAACAGTAAGGAGTGCCGAAATAATCGTTGCTTATTCAGTTGTCTCTGGCCTACTAAAGGACTCCGAATCATTTTTCGTGACACCGCATCGGAAGCGTGTTTAACTGGCAGAGGCATATGGTGATTGATACTGGTTCCAGCAAAGCTGTTCGAGCAGAAGAAACAATGTGTCCCGGTAGGTGTATTGGGCTCAGAGCAATGAGGTATGCTCTTCTTTGCAATACACAAAGGTTTGTCTGTTCGCGAATTCATAATGAACCTTTGTACTCGAAGACAATACAGAAGCCTCGAAGGAGCGCAATATGGCCATCGCGCCGTTCTCCCAGTCGCTGGACTACGTTCGGAGAGAGGTATCTTTCAGCGCTGTTTGTAGCGACACCCGTGCCTTTAAATTGCCCACATCCACAATTGAGTCGTGAGTAAATACCACTATGTTAAGAACAGGAGGGTGAACGCTTTAGAGCAGCTATCTGTTCGGCTAGAAAGACACCCTTGGAAAACGTCTTATATTCCACCAACTACTGAGTAGCAGGTCATTTGCGCTTGAGCATTGCCGTTGCAGGCTGGCGTGGGATTTGTAGTCCATAAATAAAAACAGAGAAACAATAAACAATCAACACGATCCTGTTGAAAATCACGAACCTGTCTTGGGTATCAGCAGGGTGGACAAGCTCTGTACCCATTATCAAATGAAATCAATGTTTATTTCATGTTATGTACACCGATCAACCTGCGATAAGCTTGAAAGAGTCGGTCACCTAGCACGAAAAGAGTAAGCCGTACATTTTGTCCTTAGCGCGCAATCATGTACCATATTGAAATGCGACATAATGCTATTTTTGTTTGTTTGTTTTTTCACTTCAAACCAGTATTTGCGTGATGAACAAAGTAGGAACCGGGAAAGAAAATGAAAGTGGTTCTCGCTTGATTACCACAGATGTATCGATTTGTTTACCTTGCATTTGATAGCCGAGCTCTTATGCTTCTTGTTTGCCGTGTATCATAGGAACAAAAAAATTAGCATCATTACGAACCAGCAAGTGCTCTTTTCGTCACCCTCTTCCTCTTTTACTTCCCTCCCAGAACGAGCGCGCCGATTTGTCCGTCCTGGGATGCAATAACTCTGATGGGTGAGAGAACAATTACACAGAGAGACAAAAAAAGAGGAAAATGGGGAGAGAAAGAACCAAACAGACATAACCAAAGAGAGAAATTTTTGGGGAGGCGGCACTCGAACCCGGGCACCTGCAACCCGAAGGCGAGCATCCTAACCACTCGCCTATCCAGGCACGCTAGAAAAGCATAGCACAGCCTTACATTGTAAAGTTTAGCAATGGGGTTGTAAAAGAAAGTGAGGCTGAGGAGGACGCATATGAGGGTGAGGAGGAGGGGAGAAGGAGTACTGAGAGAGAGAGAAACAGAAAGGCAGAAAGAGAAAGAAGTCACACTTTCACCGCAAGGGTGAAGCAATGAATGCGATAGCAACAAATTGTAATGTTATACGAAGTTAGGCTGGCAGCTAACTCTTTTGAATCCGATCTCACTGAACTCTACAGAACGCTGGTTTAAGAGCATACGGCCGCTCCAGGGACACTCTTCGCACATTGTCTTCGCTTTGAGAGCGCAGCACGTAGAAGAATAAACAAGCCGCCCGCTGACGAATGCCGAGATAACGAGATAACGCGTGCGCCAGCGACAACAGCGCTCGTAAATCAAAGGTTGGAGTGGCTGCGCCAAGGAGGGACCCCCCACCTCGCGTCTTTTCACGCTCGTTTTCTCTCTGCTTGAGCATTCGATGGCCGGTCTAAGAGGCGGGGGGATGTTATCGCATGCGCCTCGAAGCAACGGAGATGGGCCGGCTCGTTTGATCTCAGCTTCAGCCGTGTTCGTCACCCCCGCTCGCGCGCTATTTCCCGTGGGTAGACGGTACGATGCGCTGGGGGGTTCTTATCAATTTGGACTTTACACGGGACATGACGACGACGGCAATAATCCGTCGAGCCCGTTCATATAATTGTTAGCGCAATAAAATGGACAAAAGGGGAGAGAACGACTACAGAGAGTGAGAGATGCCAGGAAAGAAAGATAAAGAGAAAAAAGAGGAAGAAAAGGCATATAAAAAGCTAGAAAGACACAGACACAAAAAAGATACAACAAATAAGGACATAGACAGAAAGAGAACGAGAAAAATAGACGGACAAGAAAGGTATAGAGAAAGCAAAAGAGAAAATTAGGTAGAAAGAGATAAAGAAAGTAAAAGAGAAAATTAGGTAGAAAGAGATAAAGAAAGTAAAAGAGAAAATTAGGTAGAAAGAAACAGACAAAAAGATAGAAAAAATAGAGCAGGGATAGTCATGCTTAGTGTAGCAAAGGGTGGGAAAGAAAGAGCAGATAGGCTGAAAGCTTCCCGAAGCCAGGACCGGCTAGATGCCACCTTGCTGTGCTGTCACCCAGCCTTGCGCGACTTTGTGCCAGTTGGGCTAATTTTTATTGCGATAGCGATTATATGGACACTCTCCACTGCTATTTCGCCTTCGGCGTCATGCTCCGTATATGTGTCTGTATAAATAAAAAAGCCACGAAAAAGTAACTCAGAGAAAAAATTGAAGGACACTTTGTACATTCCAAAGTGTGTTCGGCGAAAGCGTGTGGCCATTCCACTGACGGAAAGACCGACGGACGGACATCCGGACGGACACCGGACGGACGTGAGCATGAGACATTAAAGGCTTCCGCCTTAATACTTTCCCACGTGCGGAATCGAACGGGCGACCACTCGCTCCGTAGCGCGCGGCGCTAACCGCTATGCCACAGAAGCGTACGTCCTTTAGCACGCTAACGGCGAGCTATTTATATACACCATTCACCGCTGGCGGTACTTCGATCTCGGGGGAACATCAGCGTGTTCTCTGCCTTACCAGCAAACCAGCGAGATGGCGCGAAGTGCGCGCTGGGCGCCACTCATCGCAACCTACCCTTTGCCCTCGCGGCGTAGTCGCTTAGTCGCCCGTGGCCGTGCGCGCGCGCTTATCTTGGGATAGGGGATGGGGGCCGGTTTTACATCGTGTATACATTCGCCGCAAAGATTGTGTTTAGGTTACAGAGCGCACAAAAGTCACTTCGCTTGCTGCAGAGCGAAGAAAAGAAGCGTGCTGTTCAAACACAGTGAAATAACAACTGTGACACTTGTTAGTTCGCGCTCGTCCTGTGTATACCTGTGGGTATGTTTCGTGCGCCCTTTGTGTTTGAACATAGCGTTAAGTGTCGAGCTGTGAACGTTGTTAGTTCGCACTGGTCCTGGGTTTGTTCTTTTCATGCATCCTTTTCGCTTGAGCAGCGCGCTCCAAATTTCGATCTGCTTGGCGTGAAATCCCAAGTTGTTGCTATCGCATTCATTGATTCGCCCTTGCGGCGAAACTGTGACTTTTTTTTGTTTGGCAGATTAGGCCGGCGAGGCTACGCTGTCGACAAAATTGTTAAGCACTGCTTCAATTATAAAAATTTAGACTGCTGTCTAGCACTTGCATAGGAGGATGTTTTAGAAAAATAATTATCTGGGCGTCTAAGCGTTTCTACGCCAATCGTTGCGCACATGGTGCGTGGTGCGGGGTAGTGGCACAATTCGTGCTCCAAAGTCTATGGTTCGCTATTTCGCAGCTGTGTTGTACCTGCATTGTTTTAACATTCTGTGAACATGAAGAATTTTGCGGAGGATAGGTTACAAAACACCATTGCCACTCTCGTACCGTTAGAAGCAAGAAAAAAGCTTACCTGGCGTAGATATACGAACTTTTACAAGACAACGCGTTAACTTTCAGCTCGCGTTTAATATCTTGCACTGATATTTATTACTTTACCGTCCATCATCTTAAAATCCGGGTCATCGACAATTTATGCACAAAATTCCTTCCTTGTCATGGTTCCGATCTAGCGACTATAGTCTACGTCAGGGGTCGGCGACCTTTTGAGGAAGCGGGTCGAGTTTCATGAAACCGGTGGGCGCCGGAAGGTAACTCGGGAAATGGGAGGCGGCTTTTCAGGCAGGCAGAAAAAATTCAGCTATTCGGAAAAAAAAAGTTGTCATATAAATTGTGTTTATTTTCAAAACGCATGTTACAAGGTTGTAATTGACAAACACAGGTCACAATCAATAGCCCTGTTTCATGTCAAAGCTTCCATGTAGGCCTCCGATACAAAGGAAGGGAGAGCAAAACTGCTAGACGTCCTAGTTGGAATGAATTCATCTTTGAGCAAGATTTTGCGTGACAAACGAGGACGAAGGACGTGTTTTCTGCGAAAAACAAAATAGACGGTGTATGTTCCAAGGTAAAAAAGATGTTCGAAAGCGAGGAAGGAGCAATAAAAGAATGTAACATTAAGCATGCGCGTAAGAACCAGTTTGTAGATCGAGCGAAGAATGTTGTGGGCAACATTCCTATGACGTGTGGCCGTGCGTACATGGGGCAGACTGGGAGATGCTGTAACAGGAGAATAAGGGAACACTTGTCCAGCCTGAAAGGTCGCCCTTGTACGCACTTGGCCATGTGTTTGTCGGGAATGCGGGTGCACACCTCAGCCTAGCAGCGCTAGCTATTTGTTGAAAGACCGAAATCAAACCGCGAAAGAAATTGTGGAAGCCGTTTCGATTGAAAAACTAAAAGGCAAGGTCATAAGCCATCCTTCAATCGGCTTCTTAAATAAAGAGATTTCGCTCCCATCATCATATCTTTGATGATCTTTTCTTCTAAGTTGTTTGCTAGATGTGACTTTGATGTATTATGTTGCTCTGGACAATCTGATCCGAAACACTGTGATCACAAGTGATTGTTATATGCGCGAATGACGTTTTCTTTGACAAGATCGCGCAGGTCATGTTGGGTACTTGAAGTGAAGTGAAGTGAAGTTTTATTTCCTTTCAAACAAAGGAGGAAGCCGGGGCTAAAGGCTGAGTGCCTGACAAAGGCCTCGGCTCCCTTGTACAGTTTGACCTCAGTTAACGCAATAAATGCATAAACAATAAATAGATAACACAAAAAACACAAAAATAATAAATAACACAAAAAAGATAACACAATAAATGCATAAATCAGCTGTACTTGCAAGTGTACAAAAAAGCAGTTATTAAGCATACAACAATGAAAATGATATTATACAAAACATAGACCAGAGTCGAGTAAATATTTTTTGCTTCCTTTTTAAACATTTTCAATGAAACATCAAAATTAACATTTGTCGACATTTCATTAATGGCCACAGTTATCTGATAAGTTAATTTTTGTTTGCCATAGTTAGTACGCGTTTTAGGGACCCGGTGGATTTGTTTGCGAAAATGGTATGCATCATTAGACAAAGTATTGTTTTGAGTGTGTAATTGATTGGCCTTAATATGCTGCAACAGACGAAAAAGGTACACTTGGTTCACTTTGAGCAAATCATAACGATGAAACAATGGCAAAGTGCAAAAATCCTGGGGTCTGCCGCAGTAACCATGAATGCACCGCAAAGCTCTCTTTTGAAGCACCTGCAGTTTCTGATATTAGTAGTCGTAGTTGTCCCCCATTCCAGAATGCAATAGGTTAGTTTAGAATATCCAAGCGCATAATACATCTGCAGTCTCAACCACACGGGTACCAGACTAGCTACCTTGTAGAGACAGCCTACACTTTTGCTAATTTCAGATGCTAGCTTTGACACATGTGTGTTCCAGGAAAGATTCTGATGGGACCAGACACCGAGAAATTTTATGCAATCAACCTCGTGTATTCTTACGCGTCCAAATTGGATGTTGACCTTATAAAAATCTGCAGTATTAATTGGCCTAAAAATAATATAGCTAGTTTTTGATAAATTTAAAGAAAACATGTTGGATTGTAGCCATGACTGTAGGTTACATAAGTACCCGTTTACCATGGCCTCAGCTTGCATAAGAGATTTGGCTGTAAAAAAATATGTTTGTATCATCAGCGTACATGATCATGTCATGAGAACCTGGTAGTTTGGTAATGTCATTGATATATATTAAAAACAATAGTGGTCCTAATATAGAGCCTTGAGGGACTCCGCAAGAGACAGTTAGCCGGTTAGATGCGACGTCATTCACCCGCACGTACTGCATCCTATGGTGTAAATAATTCTGCACTAAGTTAAGTGTAATACCACGTACACCATAGTGATTTAACTTTTGCAAGAGGATATTGTGCTGTACGCAGTCAAACGCCTTTCGAAAATCCAAGAAAAGACCAAGAGAGTAATGCTTGTGCTCTATATTTTCGAGTATTTTCTCTTTGATAACGAGTAGCGCTTGCTCTGTCGACTTTTTTTTCAGAAAACCGTACTGGCAGACAGATATCAGGTTGTGCTTAGTAAAAAAACATTCAAGCCTGCAATTTATTACTCCTTCAAATAATTTGGAAAATACTGGCTGAAGAGACCTTTTTTACTCAAAAATAAACCAGTTGTTAGATTGCGCTTGTTCGTGTGTGCTCTTTCCTTCGTCCTTGTTCGTTACGCGCAATGTTGCTAAAAAAGGGGAGGGGAGGGCGGTTATGGCACCGTGTCGGGGGTCGCACATTACTGTCCCGCGGGCCGCTGGTTGCTAACCCCTGGTCTACGTAAACTTCCATCAGGACAGCAGCTACCATTTGTAGAGGTCAGTAGTTTCTGTTTGAAGCTGAGGAGTAGCGCTTCTAGTACTTTGGTGTTGTGAAGTCTTCACACTTCGCTATAGTGTTGTGCTTTATGTTGTTGTGCACCCCCATCAGCTAAACGTGAATGGTTCGTTGAAATCCTGTGCACGTAGTAATGATTCTGGGTAGTAATATTGCGGTAGAGAATCTCGAACCTGTGTTTTTTTTTGTTGAACGTGATGGTTTGATGTTATCGGATGATGTGGTTGGTGATCTCGCCTCTCAGGCAGGTGTTAACTTGATATCGAAGGACCTGTTTTTAATGCTCACGTCCCCTACTTGCGATGTGGAGCATGGTCGGCATTTTTCGGGGAGTATGTTAAAACATTTTTGATGGTATGGTTTGCCCTTATAAGTGCTCAAATATGGCCGCCAATGAAGCGATGCTTTTGTATGCAAGGAAATATGTGGCCCTCTGACGTGACTGATAACGGCAATGTTGTTGAAATTTGACTTCGCGTGGCGAGTCATTAAGTTCAAATTTTTCTGATGAGCATCTGTTCTGAGCCCACCTGCTAGCACGTACTCCTAAACTGTCCCCACCGCTTTCTTGCAGTGCGCCTTTTTGTGCGGCCGTCTGAATGCTCGGTCACCGAGACGGTAACGTCCTCCGTTTGCAGTCTACATCGCAGATCTGAAATAGTGGCAATGGCTCATGACGGAGGTAATTTAGCAGTAGCATTAAACAGCGGCGGGGGACAATTACAAACGTTGTGCCCTTGTGCCCACTAGCTTCATCACCTCTCTGCCGAGCGAGCGTAGTCCTTTTGTTACCGTTCAGTGTATTATTAAGGCCAACACACCGCAGTAACGCATTCGTGCGCCACTCGTAAAGGCGATATAATCAACAGCATTGCCCAATGTTCCGCGGATGTTCGAGGCAAGTAGGATTTACGTGGAAGTGGGCGTATCCATGAGACCCTGCTTCAGTTAGAAATATATTAGCAGTGCCTTTGTCTAGGGCAAGTTGGTGCAAATTTTGCGAAAATAAAACAGCACGAAAGACGGGACGAAAGACACAGTACGACAGGACCAGTGCTGAACTACCAACTGAGATTTATTTGATGAAAGTGCCTTTTTTATAGTGTCACATGTCACCACCGTGAGGACGCCACCCGCACAAAACCAGTAATAGCAACATTCAGAACGCTATCTTTTAACAACCCTGAACCGAGGTACAAATATAACAAAACCAGACCCCACTCAGAGATTATACAGACGCGCATGGCAAATGTCAAATCACACTAAAAAACACATTATCACCATTTTACATTTTCGAGCACACATCCAGCTCTCGTGAGGCTACGAACTGCGTATGCTCCTCCAAATCAGCTCAGAAAGCAGTTATTATGGCGACTAAAACTTGGCAGCTGGTTAAGATGATGATTAGCAGCAAAACCGTAAGAACGAAGGTGCTCTGTCAAGAGATGATCAATTATGAAACCCAGCCCTATCTAATTAAAACCTAAACTTGGAGGTTATTTATACATGGCCTTTCAAGAGCGCCATCTCCTCTTTGAACAAAATTATTGAAGGTTCACTAACACACTGGTCACCAGCTTTGTTGATGAGAAAAGCCTCCATTATTTCCTTCTCCAATTTGTTGTTTGCTCTTTTTAAAAACCTGCTCTTCTTAAACTGGTGCACAACCACACCTGCGGCAGTGGTCTGCCAGGTGCCCTCCCGATTTGTTTTGCACATTCAACCCGTGTTCTCTTGCTCTATCATTAAAACATCGGCGCGTTTGGCCGATGTATTGCCGTCCACAACTGAGCGGAATTTCATACACGACCTGAGACCGGCAATCAGTGAACTTGCTTCTGTGCTTCTTCTCATATATATGTCTCGTGTTGCTTGACTGTCAAGGTACGTAAACAGAGTGTTTTAGAAAATAATTGTGTTATATGTAGCGGTTGCAGTCTTTGGAATAATGTGCGCTACACTAATTTGTAGAGACCGGACTTTAGGCAAATGCCTATTTTGCTCCTTGCGTTCCTATCGTGCCACTTTGATATATGAGCATGAATTAGAGGTTAAGAAGGGTTTTTCATAGTGTTTTTTATAGTGCCTATAAATTCCTATTTTTATGTTCGTGCCTAAATGCCCATAAGTGCCTATATACGCCTATTTTCAAAATTGGCGCCTATATGAACACTATTTCAGCTCAAATTTCGTTTTCGAATGGGCTTTGAGACCATTATTCATGTCACAGGGCAACATTACCCTTTCCGAACTCTGTGAGGTTCGACCAAGTCCTCTAGTTCCACCAACTTCCGAAAAACAACCGCTAGCAGCAGTGAAATAGGACGCAGCGCACACTATACGCCACAGCGTCGAAATGGCAAGAGCGGTTGGTGGAGGAGGAGGAGGAGGAGGAGGAGAGGAAAAGACGCTATTTCTGCAGCCCTAAATGGGAGCACGTGTGAGCGTTTGAAGGGGAATGGGGAGAGAGAGAAGTAAAGATGAGAGAATGAGAGGAGAGTGGTGTCCATGGAGGACACGGCGAGCGGCTTTTACAGACGGTTTTCCAGCGTCCCGAAGACCTGGGTGTTGCGGTGGGAAGGGAACAGGAGGACGGTCCCTCTGTGTAGCCGCGGGAAGGTGGAGAAAGAATGCAAAATCGTGGAGAGCCGTCCGGGAAAGGAGAGTGTGGATCAAAAGAAAGAAAAATGTGATGTGCACGTGGCTTTTGTTTTGTCTGTAATTTAGTGCTTAAGGGCCCCTCACCAGGTCACATCAGCAATTATAGTTAGACACTGGAAGTTGTTGCGGGCCGAATGAAGAGCGTTGTACCCCGATAATTCCTCAAAATGGTTCCTTACGAGCCGCGAAACCATGATGCGAGGAGGCAAGCCTGAAACCCTTGCCACTCGCTATTTGTAGTCATCGGAAGCCCAATTCCTTCCCTGCCTTCTTCGGTATCAGAGCCGGAGAATCGCATTACGCATATGTATCAGCACGTCATGCGTAAGCAATGCCACGTGCTCATGACGTGCTCGAGCCTGCTCCTGCACGTACGCCATCAACGTTGTGTCGTTCCGGCGTTCTCGGTAGTGCATTGCCTGTTTCTGTGCGATGGATCCCTAAGTGCGCGACACGCGTACGTTTGGAGGGGCTGGCACAGGTCACGTATCCTTACCGCGATACACCGCGTCGATCCGCTGGAGCTGCTATCTTAGACGATGCACCGAAAACACGTCAAGCGTTGTCAGGGCTGGCGCCGGCACGATGAGGGAACGGCGAGAAAAAGAACGCACGCGAAACGGAGGCCGATTAGTGAATAGCATCTCGCTGCGATTCGAAAAAAAAAGAAAAATAAGACGCGCTCGCATTCCGCTTGTATGTTTTACGATTTATCTCAGCTTTCATTCAAGTGTTCAACAACAGATTACATAAATTACACATGTTACCTCGAATAATTCTCGCAATGTCACGTGCTACGCTCTCAATAAGGTCCCGCTTAAGGTGCTGGATATAGCCAGGAAACGGGACATTTTTTGTCTGTTTTTTTGGATATAGCCGGGAAACAGGACATTTGTTGTCTGGTTTTTTGGATTTAGCCAGCATTTAACCAGGACCTGATTGAGAGTAACGGTGGGCGACACCGCAGCACCAATGTCTACGTAAAGGAGCGACGTAAGAGCAGGACTACTAATCCCTCTTGTACGTTACCCCCCTTCCATCTTGGGGCGCGCTCTCGCGAGAATAGCAACGGTGTTCAGTTGGAAATTTCACGTCTTTCCGCGACGCGTAGCATCGCAAATGTTGGCATACATGATGGTGAGCGCCCACTACATGCATTGCACTTGTCAGCCCAAGATACTCAAACATAAAGAGGGGCTCTTTGAGGTGTCCGCCGAGAGGAGAGAAATTGACCCTACGCAATTAGAGCCGGCTAATACGAGGCATACCTCGATTCTGGCCTTTTAGCGTTCTGGCTGTCTGCTCCAATGCTGCCCCTCTCAGCCCCGACGAAAAGAAAGAGACCCAGGAGTATGTTCATCCGACGGTCGACACTTGACTCACCACAATAAAAGGAAAGGTAAATTCATGGCTATGTTCAACCATTGTCGCCTCTGCGCTATCATAAACAATAACATTTCTGGCTTCCCGTCGCAGATACAGGTTGCGCACGTCTTTGTTTGAAATTATTTGATGATGTAAAAATTTATTGTGCCTATATGTACGATTTTGGAGGCCTAAAATGGTGTTTTACATGCCTATTTTTTGGCGCCTAAAACGCGCTTTTTTAGTGCCTAAAAATCCGGCCTCTACTAATTCGTCGAGGGACTAGGTGCGCCTTATTGGCCGTACCATTCTGAGCTCAAGTGATTTGTCCTCTTAATATTGTCGCGACGTGAAGACAGAGGTCGTGATGTACAATTAAACAGAGCAGCAGCAAGACGGTCTTTTTAATACCGCGCGCCAGAGAGTTACTTCTTCTTTCTCGTCTTCTGCCTTCTAGCACATGCGCGTGTGCGCTGTCGTCTTCGTCTTCCTCGTAAGGAGGCATGTGGCATTTGCCTCCCTCCGAAAGAGGCATCGTCCGGATGCGCAGCGCAGGCGCTCTACTTAGAAATAGAGAAACGCACACATATAAATAAATAGATGCACTGGCACCAACACGACAAGCGAGAGTTAGCTGGGCAGGTACGGTTTCATCCGGACGACATGCACGACTTCGGGTGAATGCTTCCGGCGACTGGAACTGCAGTGACTTTCGGGAATTATTTCGTAGTTTACGTCGTTCAAGCGTCGGATGACTCTGTATGGCCCAAAGTATCGTCTCATCAGTTTCTCTGAAAGCCCACGCCGACGTATTGGGATCCAAACCCATACCTTGTCGCCTGGTGTATAGGTAACGAATTTGTGTCGTTCGTCGTACCGTTTCGCATCTTTATCTTGCTGATGACAGATGCGTACGCGGGCAAGCTGTCGGGCTTCCTCGGCGCGCTGAGTAAATTCTTCGGCGTCGGCATGAGTGTCGTCACACTCGTGCGGCAGCATAGCATCCAACGTTGTAGCGACTTCGCGGCCATGGATTAAACTGAACGGCGTCATTCCAGTAGTTTCCTGTCGAGCGGTGTTGTAGGCGAAAGTCACAATATGTTATATCGGGGAGTGTCCATTTCTGGGGTACCATTCCGAATTTTCACTGGCGGTAGTAAAGTTTGGTGAGGTAGTCTGAGTAATTCTAATGAAAATGAGAAATCATGGAGAACTGTCTGTTGTGTTGTCCTGGTGTGGTATTATGCTGGGCGCAGACTTGTTCCTCGGTGGGAAACACGCTGGTCGGTCGCTGAATGCGGCAATGCGACATCACTACCTCCTCAAGGAGCTCTCACCCGTGGTGGATCGCACTACTGGATCCCGCTTGTTGCACCGGGGTTCTTCAATGTGCAACTACATTAGGTATACGAGTGTCCTTGCAATTCACCCTACGGCTGTCATGGCCGACCGTCGAACACAACATCGTGATATCGGCCACGCAACACCACATCGAACACGATTTATACAGCATCCATAGGTATTTAAACCAGAATGGGAGTGTTAAATGTCGGCGTTAACTCCCGCCATACTCAGTCTGCTGTGCAACTACGCTTCTGACATCTGTATATTTCGCGCGGCTACAGCGTATGACAACATATTTCCTTAATGCTCGCTAAACAGGAAGACCCCACATTTTCAGGTAACTGTGAAACAACAGATGACCTCTCATATCATTAGCACTGCTCTGTCTCTTGCTGCTCGTTCTTGCTGGGGAATAGGTGGGAATAGCCCACAATAATTTCGAACACACGCTTATTTAGGTGCGTTTCGTCATTCATCCAGGTATTGGCCATCAAGTCTGCGATAGCTGATAATTTGCGCGCATGACACTATTCCAGAAGGACCAGAACTGTAGGCGGGCATTTAAAAGTCAAGTATTAGCATCCAAGTCATGTTTGTCATACAGAGGAAGCGTGACTGACCATCTTAGAAGATAATGTGGCGGTGCTCTATGCATTAGACTTTAGACTCTTCGCTCCTCTTTTGCACCTCAATGAACATTCTGGGCTGCAAAATTTCTAATATATACACACTGATTTATTTTAAAAAAAGCACGGCAGGAATGCGAAAACTTTTAGGCAGCCACAGTAGGATAGTTACATAAAAAGAAAACAAAGAACACTTTGAAAAGGCAAAGTGAACTCAAGTGAGAGTTCTATACTTGAAGTGGTCTACGCTTGATGCCTGGAGCGATCAACATGAAGGGCAATAAGACGAATAAGAAGGCTAGCAAAGCGATCTGAACAGAGAGAATAAGCAGCGGATAACATCCGTCTTTCTCTAGACGTATGCCTCAGTAAATTACCTCGAAGGAATGCTACATTTTGGCTTTGAAATATGATATCTTAAAGACCATGTGGTGCCTTGGATTCCCTTGGTAAACAGAATGCGCCTCAGTGAGTAATATCTTTATATATTAGACTATACCATCCAGCAACCAGTAGCCTTGCTGAACACGCTATTCCTGACATGAAGCAGTAGATAAAGCTGTACCCGAACTTTTGATGTGGTTGGGAACATACGCGTGCGCATCGTTCCCCTTCGGGGGGGGGGGGGGGGCGAAGGTAGGTTGCAGCGCCCCCCTCCCCTATTAAGCCAATGTATAGGGCCGACTTTGCGCCCCCCCCTCTCTTTGCTAACATGGGGAGCGGCCGCCTCCTCTGCCTCCTCGTGTGCATGCCTGTGTTTGCAAATGTTGCCTCGAGGCCTCTGTAAGACGTCACAGCTCTTGCACAAATTGTTTAGCATGCGGTCCTCTTTATGCGAATTCAGAAACGGTTCCGTCACTTCCAGCAGACCACGAACTGGGCCTTCTTGAGAATGTCCTTCTTTCTGAGGAAAACGACACTCTGAAACCATGTTATCGAGACGGCTTCCCAGGATGGCACCTTGAAGACTATCTGGTAGCTGCGAGCACCTAGGAAGGCAGAATGCGCACTCATGATCACTATCGGTATAAACAGTACACCGTGAGACCCGAGTAATGAAGTTCGGGAGAGGAGAGTGGTCTGTGTCTGAAGCGTCAGGAGATTGAGATGAGGGGGGAAGAAGGGGAAGAAGAAGAAGAAGAAGAAGAAGAAGAAGCAAGCAAGCATTCTAAATACTTAGAATAAATAGCGGACGACGCCAGTCTTTCTCTGCATATATGCATGAGTAAATTGCATTAAATGGACGCTTGAATATAGAATACACAACAAAAACTGTCTGACTACTGTTCACGTCCCCGTGTTACTGCGGAAAATTTATATTATTAATGAACGCTGGCTTCGTTAAACAAGAGACAGCGATTATCGGAGATGTATTGCTTCTCGCCACTATTAGGGGCTGACATTCCGTAAAATTTGCGCTCACGTGATATCAGAAACTTCGGCAGGCTATTCCGGCAATTGTTCAAAAAAAAGTATGTCCAATGTTTATGCAATTGTACCTATATGGTGAAGTAGCGCATTTTAGACAGGGACAGAGAGAACAAGAAGGACACGACAGTTGCTACTCTCGCAACGGAGGTTGCGAGATTAGCAAGTGTCGTGTCCTTCTTGTCCTCTCTGTCCCTGTCTAAATTGCGCTACTTCACAATATAGGTACAATGATCAGTCACCAACTAGCCCACCTTTCAACCTTATTGAACTTCGTTTATGCAATGTTTGTTGTAAACACACCAAACAACCTTCAGTAGTACATGCTTTTTTTTATTTCCAGCCTAGGATACAGTCATAGGCCCTTTAGTGTCTATACATCAAGCACAAGATATTTTGCCGCAGTGGTACGCAATAACTACCCGTGTTACCGATCTTGTTTTTGCTGTTGCAGTTGCGGAAGCTGCGCTGGTTGGACGCCATCCAGAATCTCATGACACTTCGGTGTATAAATCACTCGCCCATGTGGTTCTCTCTTGCTGAATTTTCTCACACAGTCAGACGCCGGGCCAAGCTTCGTGTACGCATTCCAAACGCGCAAGTCGTACGTTACAACTCCACCTGTAAATGACAAAATTATAGTTGAATAACATAAGCATAGTCTTTGAGGCAGAAAATTGAATTGCACAACTTAGAACACATCTAAGAACCACGACGCGTCAAGGGATTACGCATTCCCAATGCCCACAAACTATACCTGGTAGCGAGTGTCGTGTTTTTCTTGTCCTCTGTGTCCCCGTCGAATTTGCGCTACTACACCATATGTTAAAATACCTGGTCTCCTGTGCGATCCATAATGGCTGCCGGAGGAGAGTGAAGCAGTGTGCTAGCACAAGAATAACACGTGTCGACGCCAACCCTCTGTCGCTTCACCAGAGCACACGAAATGAGCTCCACTGAAGTGCCGAAGAGTTTCCCAAATCGTGGAAGTGCCAAATCTCATTTTTTACCGCGGTGGCAAAGGTTATTCTGCTGCGTGATCGTGGCTTTGCGTGCAGCGCTGAGTAATCCTGCGCGTGCTACAGATAACTTCGTGAACTAGAACTGATGCACGAAATGAACGGCACTCGGAGGTACGCACCGAGTATGCCTCACGGACTTGTCACAGTAAGGCCACTAGCGAATAAAGCCATCGTTGCTGCCGAGGACCGTGTGATTAACCCGACGATGGCTTCTAAACATGGTGCGCCGTCATCGTTAAGAGCGCAGTCGGGAACACGGAGTTACTTCCTCAACGGAACGCAAATATCCAAATTCCGCACTAAGTAGTGCTTGGGTCACATTTATGCAATCATAAAGTGATGCTCAGGCTCTAGCCATGCGCAGTCACACTTCCATCGGGTGTGGGACGCGGGGGGCCGCTCCGTAGAGTAGAGGATTCCTAGAGGAGAGAAAGGGGGGTGAGCGAAGGAGAGGAGAGAGAGGGGGGGAGGGGACGCGCATGCACTGTGGGGGTGTAGGACGCGGGGACCGCTCCGTGGAGTAGAGGAGTCCTAGTGTAGTGATAGGGGGCGAGCGCAGGAGAGGAGGAGGGGACGCGGGAGCCGCTCCGTGGAGTAGAGGATTCCTAGAGGAGAGAAAGGGGGTGAGCGAAGGAGAGGAGAGAGAGGGGGGAGAGGACGCGCATGCCCTGTGGGGGGGTGTAGGACGCGGGACGCGGGCGCCGCTCCATAGAGTAGAGGATTCCTCGAGGAGAGAAATGGGGTGAGCGTAAGAGAGGAGAGAGAGGGGGGAGGGTACGTGCTGTGGGGGGTGTAGGACGCGGGACGCGGGCGCCGCTCCGTAGAGTAGAGGATTCCCAGAGGAGAGGAAGGGGGGTGAGCGTAAGAGAGGAGACAGAGAGGCGGAGGGGAAGGGCATGCGCTGTGGTGGTGCGGGACGCGGGAAGAAGGGACGGACTAAGCTCCCCACAAACACATGCAAGCAAGATCAAGGAATGGAGTCAACCTGGGCGACAGACACCACCTGCCTAGCCATTGCTAAGCAGCCTCGCTGTGCTCTCGGCCATGACTCTGGTGACTGCAGTGGTGGTTGACGGCCTTATTGTACTACAGTGTTCAGGTTGGGATAGTGGGTGCTTGCCTACTTCATGAAAATGGCCGGACGCGGAAGGGAGGGACGGACATAGCCCCGAGCATAAGATGCTTCGCATCTAAAACACATTGCTGAGACTGATCATGTTGGCTCACAAATGCCAAAAGCAAAAGCTCAAGTTTCGATCGTATACGTACATTACGCCAAGAACACACTCTACGAAGAGAACATTGACTGTATGTAGCCCGCCTTATGTTCGCGCCTGTCATAAATTAAGTACTGCGGCACTGATTATGTCGGTCCGGAAAAACGGAAACTACGTTTATGCGTGATTATTGACAGCCCCTACAGGCACAGAATACCTCACGAATAATGAGAAAGTGCGCACTAACCTGTGAAAGGCGTTGTGATTTTAATTACGGCACATTTGAAGTGGTGATCGTAAAATATAAGTTTCTCCTTATATTTATAACCTGAAATGGAACACAGTGGTAATGACAGGTTTTTGTTTAGGCCTAGCAATACTTCATCTATATGACCAACCATTTTGCATAAGAATATTCATTGGCGATACATCGTGCCAATATGCGCCTTCTGTACTCTCGGCAGAGCGATTGTTCGTCGCGAAATTGCGCCCTGAACTATTTTTTTTTATTAATCAGAACTCTTTGAATTCGCTCCAGGAAATTTTTGTCATAACTTCATCAGTGATGCGGAAAACCAATTATTTCAATAGTAGACATAATATTCAGACTCCAGGAACCAGAATATTGAAATTGATATTCAGAGTCCATTGAGTTTGAGATTAGCAGTGTTGTGTGACCTCATATTTCACCTGTGTGTTTTAGAGAGTATGATTTATATGTTGGAGATACACACACAACACCACTGCATACGTGTGCTTCACTAAATAAAAAAGAACTCGTAGTTTCACCGAAAGCGCGGAGTAATCAGAGCGGCTGCAAGAAATTGGTATGGTGTACGAAGTAAGGCGAGCACCCAAATCCTTTAGCATCCGATATCGTCGATCTTTACAAAATGCAGGCCTAATGGAATACGGTCGCTCCAGGGGGCGAAAGAGTCTTCCAGCCGTCTCTCCTCTCACACCGAAGTAAGCGGCGAGACCACAGCCCGTACAAGGGCAGGAGCCACCTACTGATGTCTACTGTGCAAGCCGTCTGCTGTTCTTTGGTAGGAGCCGTCTGCTGAAAGGCAGAAACAGAAGGAAAGAGACAGAAAGAGAAAGAATGTAAAAGAGAGACATGAAAAGAAAGAGAAAAAGGGAGAGAAAGCCTAGCATAGCAATGCATAGTATAGAACAGCTAGTAGTAGGCAAAGGAATGTGAGAGTAAGGGGGAAAAAGGAGAATGGGAGAGGATAATACATAGCATGGACATGCATACGAAAGTATAGCAAGGGGTCGCGAAATAAAAGTGAGGGTGAGAGGAAGGGAACCCCAACCAGCTCCTGCTGTTTCCAGTCTTCACACCAGTGGTGTGTAGCGGCCGCAATATTTTATCTGACATTGCGCGTTTCTTATACTAACAGTCACAACGAATGCCTAACGTATATTTCTGTTGATTTGTTGCTTCGGTACATAGTAGAAAAGAGGACGACGTCCGTAATAAATACTACTGATGCATTATAGCAAACGATGACACCACTAAGCAGCTATCTGGAGGTACCTAAATATTTTGCAAGTACAAAAACGGGCCTGATAAGGTTTGAATACAGATTGCGCGTGTACATAATTCTACAGCGAAAGCTATTATGAGATCACAACAAGGGTGCCGTAGTTGTCCGCCGCCACCGGTGTCCGTAAGTGCTATCGCACCACATAAGAAAAAAAGTCACACTATCCCTATTAGGGCGAAGTACTGAATGCTTTGCAAGAAATTGGAATGTTAGACGACGAACGACACGCAGCTCGATACTTGCAGCGCGCCGCGGCAGCACAGATAAAGACGCTCGAAAAGAATGCATAGGTATACACACGTGAACTAACAACTGTCACAGTTCCTACGTCCTTGTGTTTGAGTAACGCGCTGCAAGTGTCCACAATGCAGAAGCTGCTGCTTGATATTTCTTTTAGGTGCGAAGCATCTTAGAGCCGAGCTCAATCCGTTGGTGGTGTGCGTCCTGACCACCCTTACTGCGCATGCGCCTACTGTCTCTCCCACTCTCCTCCTTTACGCAGCCGTTCGGTCGCCTTCTCTCCTCTCCTCCCCCCCTTCCCCCCCCCCCCGCTCTGCAGCCTGTAAACCGACTCCCTCCTCTCCCTCCCACGTTTCATATAAGCGCGTGCGCTCGCTCGAGCAAGTCTCGCTTGAATCGTGCGGTCGCTCCGTCGGTTCCCGGACGCTGCAGTTGTCTCGAAAGCATCGCTACCCTCGCCGCAGTCTAGCGTTGCCTCTCTGTAGCGGAAGCGGTAGCTCGACGCCGACGCTTGGCTTCGACGGCCGAGTGAACGTAAACGGAAACTTGGTGTGCACGCCCGATGCTGCTTCGCATCCCCTCATAGTTCCCTGCAGTGGGAGATGGCGTAATTTTTTCTGTTAAACTTCGGCACGTGGAATAAGCTCTCTGCGTCTCCTTCCAAGCGGTGGCGTCTGACGCAAAGTGTGCCCGGTGTTCTTATTTTTTTTTTTGCCTTCTACTTCATGAGTGGGTACAGAAGGCGGCCACTTTTCGGTGCGCGTCTCAAGGTCAGTTTTCAATTTGAAAGAAAATGTAGGAGCGTTCCATGATAGAACACACGCTCAAGCTCCTCCGAGATCTGCGTACCGTGCCGGGTAAATTGTGTATATAAATAATAAATAGCTCGCCGTTACAACGCCGGCACAAGCATGGCGCGTGGCTATGTTGTCTAGCGCAGAGCGCTGCGTAGCGAGGGGTCGCTGTTTCGAATCCCCGGTCGCGCGCTTTGACAATATTTTCTTGTGTTTTATTTTTTCTTTGTGCCTTTATATATATATATATATATCCGGGACAACGACGACGACGGCAAAGATCAGCCGAGAGTGTCCACAAAATTGCTATCGCAATAAAAACGAAATAAGAAAAAATATCCAGGATGGAACGGGGTCCAAACTTTGGGTCAGCTTTGAGCCAGTCCAGCATTCTGCCACAGAGCCATGTCATTGCTGGAAACTCCGGCGCACAAAAATCTTATGCACGCGTTTGTCGGGAAGGAACCGCGTTAACATACGCAATATAACGTGGTAGAATAGTACAATAACAACCAGGCGTCACATGGTATGAATTGCATTACGAGTGGGTCGTTGAATGCTTCCAAGCCATTACAAAGGGCTCAGCCATAATCCTTCATCGTCATCAGCCACCGAATCAATTAATAGAGTAGTGGGCACCTTGCAAGCATATTTGTAAATGTAGCCCCAAGAGAGTTCGCAACGGGTTCTAAAAGCTGCGCTCTTCCAGCTTTCGCTGTGACTGTGCTGCGCTTTCCGCGCATGCCTAACGTTATTTTTTTTAGGGGGGGGGGGCACTCAACATATTTCAAATAACCCGTAAATGTCTGACCGCTCTGCCTACAATACCATTTCCTCGGCTCGCCTTTGTTGCTTGCATGAATTCGGAAGGCTGTCGGATCCTTGGTGCGCCATTGCAGCTTGCGCTTCGCCACCCGGGCCTGTCCTTGTGCCCGGACTGCTGCATCGGCCCTGCGAACACGATTTCTTTCACGGATCAGTTGTCGGCGCTGTTCTTGGTAAGTTGTCTGCTGTTCGGGCGTTCGTACGATCCGTGCCCTCTCCATGTGGAAGCTGTAAGTTGAACCTTCTTGCGACGCCGAACTCATCGCGCGCCCGTGAGCCCGTCAAGTGATGTTAGTTTACATGCCTCCTTTGCCTGTCGACCTGCTTCATGGATTTCCTTGGCTAAGAGGCAACGCGCACGCGCGCGTACAGGGCGGGTTGAATTACCTCCTTCCCATCATCTCTCTTTCCTTCTTTCCTACATTACTTTCTCTCGCACTTCCTATCCCTGTGCAGCGCTGTTGAGGTGATATCCACTGAGAGACGGCGCTGCACTTTTTTCTTCATTTTGCTCTATTTCAATGCCACTCCGTTGAAACTGATGCGTGCGGGTCTCGGCGGCATGGCTCCCAATGGCACGCGCACTTGGGTGTGACGTAGAAAATGACGTAACTGACGGAGCAGCCAATTCAGACGTTTAGCGTGTCTCGTGGCGAACGGTTTTTAGTTTCGCCTAGCCATGTGCAGTATTCCCTGTAAAACATTATGGTGCTATATTTTTTTTCTTCTAATGTGATCGGTTTCTAGCACTTTGTGTTAATGCTGTAGTATGGGAGCAAAACAATTTCGTAAACGAATTGTCGCAGAACGAAAGGTCGCGCCAACAACGCCTCATAAAGTGAAGTCACATGATGATTGCACGTATCTTTGAATCAAGAAAATCTTGATTCGCGTTGTCTAGAGCTCTTTTTTGAATTCAGACATGAGGACATTCTTTCGCAACAGATGAAATTTCAGTGTAAGAGTAGCGTAATTACCACGTCAACTTATGGTACGATCATTGGTCCTATTAAAATTACCTCGAATATTTGGTAATTGTACAAGGATATCAAACGAAGACTTGTATCGGAAACTAGTTTTATAGGATGAATTCTGAACATACCATCGCTGACATACATATTGGATCTACGAAAAATATTGTCTCCTGCTACATAATATTTTGTGTACCAAAGGTAGTATCGCTGCACATGCTATTAAATATAATTGTATAAACACATATCATTACCTGGCGCTCGGACAATCATTAGGTTCTTTCTGTCAAAATATAATGTTCCCACCAATGGAATGAATGTCCTGCAAAATAGATGACATTACTGGTTCGTCAATGTGGAAGTAAAGTAACATACTTCCTATGGAGAACATTGTAGAAGTAGCGCTTCAACGTAACTGTAGTATCATTTATGTGTGTTACTTTGTCCACTTGACAGGTTCTGGCGCCTCCTCTGGTCGTATTGTACGTCCATATGAATGATTTTGTCCATAAAAACTGAAAGCAGAAACGAACGCATTGACACATGGCCTATTTTACTCATGCAGTATTTCGCACATTGCAGAGGCAAAGCCCGCGCACGCACAGAATTGGCAAATTGAAGACGAAATTGATAGAACTTGTCTTTTCATGCATCTAGCTATCATGCGGCCTACTTAAACAAAAGACGACATAGTATCCCGAAAAAATTTTTCGATGCGTTCATGGAGCACCATGACCGAGATATATTCGCCGCAACTTCTTATAATGACCGTACGGTGTATTGCCCTATTGTTTAAAAGTTCCATACTTTGCTGAAGTATACAGGTGAGAGGGCAGGGTGTTCAAAATTAAGCGTTCTGGTTTTCTTAAAATTCAGCGCTGGGAGGCATGTAAAAATCATCTTTGCAGATGGTTATGTATCCAGGGCGACACGAAGTGAAATAGTAACTATCGCTGACAGGCGTTTACTTAACTGAGATTGAATAATTAACTTTCCAGAGAGTGACATGTTGTGTGCAACGTGACTTGCAGGCCACGCCCATGGCACGCTCGGGGCCGTTTCGCTAGCTTGATATACACCCAAATTGGTAATGCGTGACGAGACTATCATAACATGAGAGGCAGGTGGTAACATGAAAATGATGATATGCCTGTCATGTACAACGCCATTTATATGCAACGCTCATGGTGAGTTTGCGCCGAGTTCACTAGCTTCATATACCCCAAAACCGGTATTGCGTGACGTGACTGTATGATGAACATAAATGGCTGGTGGTAAGATAAAAATCAAGACATGCATGTCATGTACAACGTGATTTAAATGTGATGCTCATTGTTCGCTCGCGACCGTTTCGCTTGCTTGATAACACCAAAATTGGTGTTGCGTGACGTGACTGTCCGACGAGCATAAATGGCAGGTCCTAAAATGTAAATCATGACATGCATGTTACGTAGAGCATGATTTGCCACTTGCTGGCTGCTTCGCATTACATCGATTCCCACAATGGGTGGGATCTGCCGGTTGTTTGGTTTTGTTAAAAATTCAGCGCTGGCAGGCACGTCAAACTACATTTGCAAATATGTTATGTATCCAGGGGGGACAAATAGTGAGACAATAACTATCGCTGTCAGGCGCCGAATTAACTAAGATTGAATAATTAACTCTTCAGTGAAGCCAGCAAGCGGGCATGTTTGTATTGAAAAGTTGGAGGCAGTCGAGCTTACACAGTTACGCTTGGAATAACTCTTATAGCATGCTGTGCTGCGAGTTATCCCACTACAAAGTTTAATGACTGTTTGCATGATGACGCATGCAAGGCGGAGCTGATGGGCGTAATGTTCCTCCTTGATGTGACGAGCAGTTATTGCTTGCTATCGCCAGCCGGCAGCAAAAGGGTAATCGTTATTATCTTTGCCTATGCCTTCAATCCGTTGTCAGATTAAATGCCGCATGCAACTGCAGGGGCCCGTCGGGGGAGGAGCTTTGCGCCAGTGTCCAATGTCTTGCATGCGTAATCATGCAAACGGCGATTAAACTTTGTAGCGGGATAACTCGGAGCCCAGGCATGCTAGAAGAATTCTTCCAAGTGTAACTGTGTAGAAGCTGGACTGCCTCCGACTTTTCAATACAAACATGCCCGCTTGCTGCCGTCACTGAAAAAGTTAATTGTTCAATCTTAGTAAATTGGGTTGGTGTCAGCGATAGTTACTGTCTCACTTTGTGTCCCCCTGATTACATAACCTATCCGTAAAGGTGGTTTTCGCGTGCCTCCGAGAGCTGAATTTTAAGAAAACCATAAAGGTTAATTATGAACAAACAGGACGGTGGCTCAACGTTTACTTGAGAGAAAAAACTTGCCTATCTCCCGCTAAAGGGAACCGCGGCGTCCACACCCCCACTGCGCATGCGCGTCCCTCCCCTCTCTCCTACGCTCCCCCCTCTCTCGCCTCGTGACGCCGACGCAGGCAGCCTCTGCTAGCAAGTTTCTTGGTTGAAAAAAGTTCCTCATCTCCCGCTAAAGGAAACCATGTGTATGTGAAGCAGCGGGGAGATAATTAGCTTGAGCGGGAGGAACGTCGCCGCTCTCGTTTCACGGCAGCGGTCCGGGCGCTCATCGCGGCGCTGCACAGGAGACAGAATGAGGCGCGCGCTCCGTCATTTTCATACCGCAGAACTACCATGGCGCCCCCAGCGGAGTATGCAGCTGTCGCACCACCTGCCGTGCGCGCCGCTCCGTGAAGGATTCCTAGAGGAGAGGACGGGGGGGGACCGTAGGAGAAGAGAGAGAGGGTGGGGGGCCGTGCATGCGCTGTGGGGGTGTGGGACCCGCTCCGTAGAGTAGAGGATTCCTAGAGGAGAGGGGGGGGAGAAAACGCGCATGCGCTGTGGGGATGTGGGGACGCTGGAGCCGCTCCGTAGAGAAGAAATCCAAAAACCTCACCATCTCCCCACTAAAGGGGACTATGTGTGGATGCGAAGCAGCGGGGAGATGGTTAGCTTGAGCGGGAGAAACGTCGCCGCTTTCGTTTCGCGGCAGCGGCCTGGGCGCTCATCACGGCGCTGCACAGGAGAGAGAATGAGGCGCGCTCCGTCATTTTCATACCGCGGAACTACCGTGGTGCTCCCAGCGGAGTATGCAGCTGTCGCACCACCTGTCATGCGCGCCGCTCCGTAGAGGATTTCTAGAGGAGACAACGGGGGGAACCGTAGGAGAGGCGAGAGAGGGGACGCGCATGCGCTGTGGGGGGACGCGGGAACCGCTCTGTAGAGTACAGGGATTCCTAGGGGGAGAGAAAGGGGGTGAGCGTAGAAGAGAGGGGCAGAGGACGCGCGTGCTCTGTAGGGATGTCAGACGCGTGGGCGCCGCTCCGTAGAGTAGATGATTCTTACAGTAGAGAAAGGGGGTGAGCGTAGGAGAGAGGAGGAGGGGACGCGGGAAGGACTAAGCCCCGTAGAGGATTACTATAGGAGAGAACGGGGGGGAACCGTAGGAGACGAGAGAGAGCAGACGCGCATGCGCTGTGGGACGCGGGGAACCGCTCCGTAGAGTAAAGGATTCCTAGGGGGAGAGAAAGGGGGCGAGCGTAGGAGAGAGGCGGGAGAGGACGCGCATGCGCTGTGGGGATGCGGGACGTGGGTTCCGTAGAGTAAAGGATTCCCAGAGTAGAGAAAGGGGGTAAGCGTAGGAGAGAGGGGAGAGGACGCGCGTGCTCTGTGGGGATGTCGGGCGTGGGCGCCGCTCCGTAGAGTAGAGGATTCCTAGAGTAGAGAAAGGGGGTGAGCGTACGAGAGAGGGGGGAGAACGCGCATGCGCTGTGGGGATGTGGGACGCCACTCCGTAGAGTAGAGGATTCCTAGAGTAGAGAAAGAGGGTGAGCATAGGAGAGGAGAGAGAGAGGTGGAGGGGGACGCGCATGCGCTGTGGTGGTGTGGGACGCGGGAAGAGGGGATGGACTTGCCCCCCCAAACACATGGGGGGCAAGATCAAGGAATGTAGTCAACCTGGGCGACACAAACCACCTGCCTGGCCATTGCTAGGCATGGAGCCCTCTCTGTGCTCTCGTCCATGACTCTGCTGACTGTAGTGGTGGTTGACGGCCTTATATTGTACTACAATGTTCTGGTTCGCATATTGGGGCTTCCCTACTTCATGAAATTCCCGATCTCCCGCTAAAAAGGGAACCATGGGAGATAATTAGCTTGAGCCCGGGAGGGGAACGTCGCCGCTCTCATTTCACGCAAGCAAGATCAAGGAATGGGGTCAACCTGGGTCACAGACACCACCTACCAGACGCCACAGACATTGCTAAGCACCTCTCTGTGCTCTCGGCCATGACTCTGATGACTGTAGTAGTGGTTGACGGCCTTCATATTACTACAGTGTTCTGGTTCGCATAATGGGTGCTTCCCTACTTCATGAAAGTGGCCGGACGCGGGACGCGGGACGGGGGACGCGGGACGGACAGAGCCCCGAGCATAAGATGCTTCGCATCTAAAAACGGCAGGAAGGGCAAGATGGAAGCTTGCGATGAAAAATCCGTGAACAGGGCTCGTGTGCTCGAGCCGACGTTTCGACAAGTGTACTTGTCTTCTTCAAGGCTCACACAAGCCCTGTTTACGGATTTTTTTCATCCGTAGAGTAGAGGATTCCTAGAGGACATAGGGGGAGAGGACGCGCATGTGCTGTGGGGATGTGGGACGCAGGCGACGCTCCGTAGAGTAGATGATTCCTAGAGTAGAGAAAGGGGGTGAGCGTAGGAGAGGATAGGGGGGAGGGGTACGCGCATGCGCTGTGGGGGTTGTGGGACGCGGGGGCCGTTCCGTAGAGTAGAGGATTCCTAGAGGAGAGAAAGGGGGGTGAGCTTAGGAGAGGAGAGAGAGGGGGGAGGGGACTTGCATGCGCTGTGGTGGTGTGGGACGCGGGAAGGGAGGGACGGGCTAAGCCCCCTCCAAACACATGCAAGCAAGATCAAGTAATGGGGGCCAACCTGGGCGACCACCCTGCCTAGCCATTGCAAGCAGCCTCTCTGTGCTCTCGGCCATGACTCTGATGACTGTGGTAGTGGTTGACGGCCTTCATATTACTAGTGTTCTGGTTCGCATAATGGGCGCTTGCCTACTTCATGAAAGTGGCCGGACGCGGGACGCGGGAGGAACGGACATAGCCCCGAGCATAAGATGCTTCGCATCTAATATGCGAGGTTTTAAATGCGAATGCATTTCTTAGTCGGGCTATGTCAGGCATCCGGCGTTGTCCGCGGTGGTGTCCGCGCGCCGGCAGGTGTTATCTCTCCGCTCTCACTCCCTCTCCCATAGCAACAGCTGCGGGCGCGCGCGCTTATCCTTGCCCCTAGCAACCGGAGCATGTGGTGCGAGAGAGTGTAGGAGAGGGTAAGTGCAGTGCTTCGCCGCTCCTTCTCTCGCCGTTCGCTCTCTCTCCTCCCTGCGCCCCACTATCCCGTCCGCTCGCGCCTCACTCTCGACCGTTCGCTGGCTGGGCGCCTCTCAAGGCGATGGCAGAAGTCGGTGAAGGCGAAATCTCTCGGCGCAAGAAATACATTCGCATTTTCTCACGATTTCCCTTCGGGGGAGGTGGGGGGCATTTTTTTCAAGTCTGCAGGTGGGCGGCATGTGAGGAGCTTGGAGGCGGCGCGTGGTGCCAAGAAGGCTACTCCTTTCCAGTGCAGTAGGAACAAGAGCAAAGTGGGGAGGAAGATGAAGAGGCAGCCTCTGCTGAGGTGGTGCCTACGGTAGCCACCAACGAGGGTGACCCATCTGACAGGAAGCACAAGAATGACGAGAAGGAGGAGGTTGACAACGATGGGGATGCAGACAAGGCTTGGCAAGCAGCTGCCGAGGATTCCAACACTGTTCACAAGGAGGGACTAGAGCTCAATAACAGGAAAGTGCAGGCAACCACACACAGCGGCAGCAAGGCGGCTGCCGCGATGACTGCTGACACAAAAGTGGATGCTCAGCCCCCACTTGCCACGGACAACGCCGGAACCTTGGTGACGTGGCGGACGAACTGTGCCGGCGTGTGGTCGTGTACGCCAAGTGCGGTCCACCGTGGCCAAGGACGACGGATACTCCGTCGTACTTTCCAATTTCGCCGGAGGGGAGGGGGCAGTAGGGGAGTGGCGGCTGCGAGCGTGCCGACCGTAGAAGACGAGAACGATGAACGATGGCGCGCTCGCTGCTCGCACTCAGCGGCCGCTGACAGGCAGTTGAGGCCGAGGCTTGGACGAGTAAAGACGTGTCCCTTTGTGCCTCGCTCGTCTCTAACGGGTGCAGGGCCATCCACCGCCCAGAACCCTACACCATCTATCGCCGCGAATTTTTTCGTTCCCTCTTTCCGCGTCAATGAATAGTTCCATCTTATTGTAGATTATAAAAAATTCATGGACTAGAATTCATCTACGAAAACTGCAACGCGTTATGCGCAGCGGAATCTGATATTTGGACCACCGTATAGGAGTACGTTATGCTAAAGTAAAATTAGGAGTACTACGAAGACTTCTATTTTTCTGTTGGATCCTACCGATCTAAACTATAACTTTCTGAAGCAGTGATTTGTCGACAGTCACAGATTCATTTACGCCTAATTATTACCGGACCTCGGTCAGCTTGCGAAGCAATAGGCCTGTTATAGGCTTAGAAGTTTAAAACTTGGTGAAATATTTTGATGTAGGACATTGCCCCCTTGTTAATTCGAAGTTAATCAGGATAGGGAAGTTAATCAAGATAGGAAGGATACTGTGTGCATGAAAACAAGGTCAAAGAAAACAGTCAAGGATACATGACACGACAGCTGTAGAAATAACTTACGCAATGCGTTGAAAAATTAAGACAGCATACCTGTTCTGAAAGGATACCTAACGTTTTAGTGACCAAGTTATTAATACCTCTTGATCGGTAAAAGCTTTCCGTGAAGGAACGCGTTTAAGCCAATCTGGTCGAGTTATAGCTCAGTTTTGCTTGCCCTCGGGCGCGAGGAGGCCTTTTCTTCAAAGAAATCGTGATGCACCACAACACATCACACCAACGCTGATCGGTGCCGTGGGCGCTCTAAGCGATCACACAGTCAACTTGATGCGGTGGTCACATGAAAGTACTTGCTGATGAACGGCGCTTGTGTTTTACTGGAAAGATTTCGCCAGCCTCGATGTTGCTCGAGCTTGCAGGTAAGATTCACGGAGGCAGGCCTATTCTGGTTTTTTTACCGACCGGTGAACAACTATTGCACTGACAGATACGGGTGAGTACTTATCCGAAATACCATATCCCGCGGGAGAGAGAATTTTCGATTCATAACATTAACCATTACCCAAATAAAAACCATCGATATAGAAGCAAGAAATCCACACGGCAGTGCTAGTTTTTTTCTCTGTGCTGCTTCAGCTTTGAAGACATTGAAGCGTGAACAATAAATTCGAAAATTCTTCTAGTCGCTCAACTAATCTACTGTCAGGTAATTTTCAAACGGTATACGCAAAATCAGCTGGTGAAATTTACCAGAGTAATGCCAGCGCCGTATCTAGATTTAAAAATCAACATGTTTCCAGGTATCGCAACATAATAAAACTGGTATTAATTATGGCAGAGTGCACCTTAGCGGAGCTAAATTAGTGGTAGAGAGAGAGATAATGTTATTATAAGATACCTTTTCAATGTCGTAAGTCTTTTTTATCGCCGGGAACATACATTCCACTAGAGTACAATAAGCGAGAAGCAGAAGGATAGGAAATGTCTTCTTTTCCATGCCCTTTCTGGAAGAACGCACAGTCAGCACATTAAAACTGCACAGCACGCGAAGCGAGCAGACGTTCAATTTGTTTGAGGCAGCTGATGGTCACGACAACAATGGTTCGCTTATTCTATGAACACAATTCCTTGAAAAACAAACTGCGCACGTTCGAGCTCCGAAATGAAGGATGAAATTCTAAGGCGAACTAAAAGTAGCCATATATTATTATCATTTCTATAGAAATGCGCGCTTGAGAGTCTGTAGCCTGAATTCATGGGTTTTCTGATCAAGTATCGCTGTGTGAATTTGCTTCGCGACGGAGGTTCTCACCAATTACAGTATAGCAGGTGAATAGCGCATACTGTACTTCCAGTAACTGTGCCAGCATGCCCTCGGGTGCATCGAACGTGTAATAAATTTACAACTATGCATTATGATGGGTTGCAGTCTTGCAGTTGATAAGGCGAAAAACAAAAAAACTGAATGGACTGTGCATGAAACAAGCACGTTAGGAACAAACACGCATGTCTATTCGCCACGCGAACGGCTTAATGAAATCCGTATGCACATTCTACCTTTCTAGGGTGAGTGCATACTTAAAACGTGTGACGCTGGGTTGCGACAAAAGCAAAATCTTCTAAAATATGAAGAAAACATTTCACGGAGAATCCTAAGATTATTAGTTTAGCGTTGCGTGTCTGTCGCGGCACATAACGATAATTTATGCTTGTACATTGCTTTAGGTTTCTTGGCATTTAACATAGCTTTAGTAGCGTAGTGGGCAAATGCTTCGTGATGCTATCTAAGATACCTTTATTTTCACAATTTCGTGCGGCCTGCTTTGTGTTGTATGAGGTCGAAGTACGATATGAGTGTGCCAAGCGTCTCAACGGGCGGCATTCACGAGCGATCTCCTTAAGCAAATTAGCAGTGATGCAAAACGTGCATCAAGGACAGGGAGACGGACACCTTCATGGAAGAGTTGGTGTTTCCATAAAGACGTAATTAAGCGCGGAAAAATGGCATCATTACAGTGAACGAAAGAACGTCACATGCTTGACTGCACATGGCATATAGTTAAGGTTATTATTGCGATAGCAATTATATGGACACTCTCGGCAGATTTTTGCCGTCGCCGTCATGCCCAGGATATGCATATGTATTCATCTATATAAAAAGGCTCAACGAAAAATAAATTAAAGAAAAAAATTACACCATCTCCCGCTAAAGGGAACCATGTGTAGATGTGAAGCAGCGGGCGCTAACGCTTACACTGGCGGCGGCGTTGACGCTGGCGCTCATCGCAGCGTTGCGCAGGAGAGAAAACTGGGGAGGCGCAAAGCAGGCAGTGATGGAGCAGTGTTTCCTACTGGAACATGCCAATCGCTGCTAATGGGCAATGAGAGACAGAAGACTCCGACTGGACACAGAGACCCGCACTCCGCTTTTAGTTAACGCGCACGCTGCGAATTTTCATTGTTCAACAACGCACAGGAGAAATCTCCCACCGGCACCACCTTGGAGGTCAAGATCCATTGCCATATATACGGGGGTGGCCAGTGAGAGGTTGTGCAGCGCGAGCAGTCGGTTTTTTCAACCAAGAAACTCGCTAGCAGACGCTGCCTGCGTCGGCGTCGCGAGGCGAGAGAAGGGGGAGCGTAGGAGAGGAGAGGGGGGGACGCGCATGCGCAGTGGGAGTGTAGACGCCGCGGGCAGGGATGCCTAGAGGAGAGAGGGGAGAGTGTAAGAGGGAAGAGAGGAGGGGAGGCGCATGCGCAGTGAGCGTGTGGTTGCCGCGGGGAGGGATGCCTAGAGGAGAGAGAGGGGGAGAGGAGGTTTTTTATTTTTTTAAAGGGTTTGCGCATGCGCAGTAAGGGTGGGCACGCGGCACACCACCACCACCACCACCGGATTAAGCTTCGCCATAAGATGCTTCACATCTAATAATTCCCAGAGACATCCGGCCGGGGATTTGAACCAGTGACCGCTTGCTCTGCAGCGCACTGCGTGAGACCACATAGCTACGCGCCATGCAAGTGCCGACAGTAATAACGGCGAGCTATTTATATACACCAATTCCTGCTGGCGGCACGCAGATTTTGCAGGAGCTTGAGCGTACAATCGTTGAATATCTATACAGTTATTCCCCATAGAGTCGTTCCTGCAAATAGGGCACTGCCTTCTGTACCTTCCTAATGCTAATGTTTTCTTATAACTTATTAGTGGTTAGGCTGCGGATGGACGGTTGATATCTGAAAGTTGTGGCGCAAGAATGCTAACGCATTAAGCATTACAAGTCACAGGCAAGTGCATAATTTTTTTCCGCGTGTAGGGCGGGATTATTTTATTTTATGAGCACGAAAAATGGTTTGGAAAGTCGTTTATTTGTAATTATACCATTTGTTTTAGCCACCATATAAATGTATGAATGGCCAAATGCATTGAGGAACACTGCTTCTTTTCTCTGTCGGTATACTTGTGGTGTCACGAGGTGGGCTGTGTACTAGAGGTGCACAGTCGCCAAGAAACATCGTAGAATGAGTGAAATACGTTAAAAAATCCCTATTAACAGGCCAATACGACTTCAGCTAGCGCTCATCCGGACAACTTGCACTGACTGAGGCCCTGACGGAACCAAGCAGCCGCTTTGGACTGGAGCGCCACCCAACCACCAGCCTCTTGCGTATTCGATTTGTTTTGGCCTCAAACAGTACTGCGCAACATAACTTTCGCTTATAGCATATTGACTGCGTCCGACAGAATTAGTCACTGCCACGCATGAGGAGTTAGCGACTTTGACGAAATGCGCAGCCATGCAGACATCGGTGTCTCCAAATAGTGTTGTCTCTGCGTGGCCAGCCTTAAACATTCAAACCTCACTATATCAAACTGGGGTGAACTAAATTTTCCTTTATATCGAACTATTTTAAAGCACGGCAATGATTTAACGTCCGTGCATGGTAAAATTTACAGCTACATTGAACAAAAATAGCCGGAAAACTTGACATATCGAATATCGGGACTTGTTATAAGCCCCGAGAAATTGACTTTCCCTCATGGTACTTCGCCGCATGCATTTGAGAGAGTGAGCGGAAACCATTGCTTGCTATCGCGTCATTTCCCCTTGAATCCTCGTCGTCGCAGCTGTCGTGCGGGACTACCGTTCGCTTTTCAACTGCTCTAAAGCGGAACATTCGCTTCTCTAAAACAGAAGATCGTGGTTGTTTTTTGCGAAGGTGGCAACAATCAGCACAGTTGAAAATAGACAAAAGAAGTCTGACATCACCGTTGCGAACAGCATCCCAAAAAGAACGCTGAGTATGATATTAAAAAAATATATCAGCCGTCGAAACAATGAAGCTGGAAACCTCCCATGTCTTTCTATGTTTTCTTTTTGCAAGTCTTTTCGAGTATTTCTATGATTTGCAAGTCTTTTTAGAGTATTTCTGTTTTCTATGCTTGCTGTACATATATATCTGACCATATGTTAAGCTATGGGGCGACGATATGCTCATTCACGGCCGCGATGGAACACTACGGTAGGGTTCTGGAGCGGTGACTGGCCATCCCACCTGCCTACTCGACCAAACGTGTACAGTAAAATAACAATCGAGCGAACGCCATGTGAACGAACTATTGATTGTACGAAGTTTTTTTAAAACCCCGGCCGAAGCGCAATTGGACCCAATGCTAACATGTTTCAGTATAACGAAATTAGTGCAGATCGCACTTCAGTTCTACGAACATGTTTTGCGAGACCATCTGGTGCCTCTGACTTCATATTGATCACAAATTGTCTGAAAGACAGGGTACAGACAGAGATTAGCGCTTTGAAGACTATGTCACCTGTGCCTCTCGCGTTGAGGCATGCGCCACACTGTCTACAGAGGAAATTGTAGAGAGCCTCCTGCCTGAGGAAGAAGAGCAGGAGAAAGAAGCAGCACTTCTAGAGTGAGCACTAAAAATTGTAGGTAAAGAAGCACTGATGTACTTGGAAAAAGTGAAGTTGCTCGCTGCCGAGCAGAGTGTTGTGCCGGAGAAGGTTTATGCGAGCTTGGACACAGTAACAATTCATGAGCACTACAGTTCTAAGTGCACAAGTGCAGCAAAAGGTTACTACATTTTTCAAAAGATGCTAAATAAGAATACATTCACATCCAAATTAAAGGGTTCAAATTTCATTTGATTGATTGCTTTATTTGCTTCGTCACAGTACAGATTAACAGGAGGCGGAGGGAAAAGCCGTAATGACGGCTTGAGGGATCCTCCGCCCCAGCTGCTGCCATAGTGAACAATGGCAGCAGCTGACCTTGATTTTCTCCCCTAATAGTGAATTTATGATAGCGAAACGTGTGACATTAGAGTTCTTGGAGTCGAGTTTATCAATCTAAACCAAGTCATTGCAACACGTTAGTGTCGCTTTAATTACAGTCGTCGCTCTACTGAACATTCATACGTTCTTTTTGTTTAATTTTCGGAGGCAATTTTGGCTACAAGCGTGGCTCTGTGGTAGAGCACCACGCCGAAGGCCTACGTTGGGTACTCGGACCAATAATTTGTTTATTATTTATTCATTTACATATATTTGCAGTTTTCAGACACGGACAACGCTAATATCTCGCTCATAACCAAAGATACCGACACCGGCACCGACACTTACATCAGAAATTCTGCGAAACACGCTTAAAAAAAATTGGACGCTTGACCTTCGCCTTCAACGGCAGAACGCGGTAACGTTATCGGGCCTTCTGCGCATCGCCTTCTCAATTGCTAGCCTTGCTTCCGTTCTCGGTGCATGCCTCGACATTGCCGTAAGGAAACGAACGATTGCGCGGGTAACAACACCTGAACCTGCGCTACTGTTCACTTTGTTTGTGCTTTTGCTGATAATGATGCTCAAATATGTGTGGGCGTTTTGTAATGGGTGGGCGTTTAAAACACCCACTCGTTGCGCAATTCACGTGTTTTGACGACTGGCGCGATTGTTCGCTTCTGCCACGCAATATTACATGCATTAAGGAGACTCCATCCACTACATGACATTCATAGAGGGCTATTTTTTTAGGGGCGATGCTCCCAAGGGCGTGGGCCGTTCCCTCCTCTGTAGTAGCAGTAGTATGTATGTAGTCAGCTCTAGTCTTAAGAATTGCTCAGTAGATGGCGTTGTGTGTATATGTCATTGGAAATAATATCACTAGAGGGCGTTAGTGGTTTTCATATAGTTGACGATTAAAGAGGATAGATGGCGCTGTTATAATTGGGATCGTCGGGCCGACGCGGTACTCGGAGTCGAGCACCACGTCGCGGAGCATGCGGCGGCTCCGGTACTCACGGCGGCACAACCCATAGCCAAGGACGCGTGGCTTTCACAACTCACAGCAGCGTTCTGTGGCGTTTTGTTAATGAAGTCTATCATTCGAAGGAAATAAGATGTATCTTGAAATAACTTGAGCGGATGATTGGTGAGGTGTATGATGATTTAGAAATTTTGATAACGGCTCAAGACGTGTGTTCTTGATGGATGCTATATATTTTTTAGTGATTCGCGCGATGAGTAGTTCAACTATCTAATACTTGCGAATCTTCGAAAGAAGGTAGAAGTAGCCTGCGGCCTTGTTTTTAGACATAAAGAAGCGGTACTCAGAATGCATGATTTATACACTGGCTAGAAAATCCGTTATCATATCATGTGTATTTTTACTATATTGTTGGGGAGGTGGATTGGAGATTAATTTTAGGTCGTGAATGTTGTTAAGGATTTGCCTGATAGCCTGTTCTTTTATATTTTTCCGCAGGCAGGAAGTGGAGACTGTAGAGTGCTACAAGCTGCTGTGGCCGCAGCATCCATGGGGCCGCAGGAAGGACAGGTGTACGCCTCTTAAAACGCGTGCGCACGAGCGCCGTTCGTTCCTTCTCCCGTGCCGGACCTGTTGACAGAATATGCAAGTGCAGTTTCATAATAATTTTCATTCTGTTAGCATGTTGTTTGAAGTCGTCGGGCTCTGCTTAAGCTTTCTTTGAATTTGGCCTTAGTTATGCACCGAATATTATGTATTGGTTGAACTCTGGGCATCGTACTGTCTCTAGTGTCCAAGTTCTTGGCCGTCACCGAGAGTCATTGTTTACGTCTTCTGTTTCTGCCTTTTCAAGTAAAAAAATTCCTGGACTCGTAAATGTCTTGAAAATTCAGTTGCGTCACCGTGTAGCTTGCGCTTGTGCACTACATCATTTTGGCGGCAGAATGTAAGTACGCAGAATGACGTACATTCAAAACGGAAAAATATTAGTATATGGTGAGCCGGCAGAGTCTCGGTGAAGAAGACGAAGTTGCGCCTCAGCTTCTCCGCATGATCGAGCGGAGCGCGAGATAAGACGAAGTAGCCGGCAAGGACGACCGTCTATTTTATATATAAACTATCCGGTTCTTGGCCTATCCCCCCAGCGTGGGTGTATGCCACAGATTCAAGGATCTACTCTACTCTGTGGTCGTCCATGCCTGAGCATGGTCAAATAAAATATATGGGAAAGCAAATGTCACACGTATTCCCACAAGTACAAGTGATATTTTCGGAGCGGCAAAATTGCGACAAATGACAGTGTTGATCCCGAGCCCACTGACAGTGAGAGCGCCAAGCCCATTTCATTTTCTATAGCAGAGATTGCCGGCAAAAAGCAGCCCATCCTGGTGTTGTCCCATACGAATGCCGACGGCTTAAGTAAGCGCTTCTGCACGCTTCTGCATTCTTTATCGACCGAAGTGGCTATGCACATCATTTCTGTTTCTTTCTTTATTTCTTCTTCTTGCTTTTTCTGTGCAGGAGTTGTGAGCTACCGTATCTAAATCGCAGTTGCCCCGAAAAGCCTGTTGTTGGGATGCTTTCCGCCGGCCATTCATACTTAAAAAAATCGACTGTGCTTGGCACTCTCGCTATCGGCATGAATGGATGCTATGAGGGTGACCCCTTATAACGGTGTGGTGACATGTGCGCCAACAGGCTCCGGCAAAAGAACGACAAAAAAAAACTTTTCTGTTTTTTTAGTTGGCCTAATGGCTTGTCCACTTCGATGAAATCGATGTCACTATCAAAAAAAAAAAAAAAAAAAAAAAAAAAAAAAAAAAAAAAAAAAAAAACGGTAAGTTTCACGGTAAGTTTTACTCTTAGCAGAATGACCTTGTTTTGTCCTTTATTAATTTTCCTCCTTTTTTCTTTGCATTTCTAACAATAATCTAATCGTCTCTTCCTTATTTCTATCGTGGTTTTGTTCAGCCTTCTACTGTCGTCCCTAAAACCCAAGGCTTCATGTAGGCTCGTGTCCAAGCAAACATTTGGGTGGATATCTATACATTCTCATGCTCGGAAACAACAGTGCCAGATGTCGCGATTTTGTTGCTCCATGCACCAGTACCTTCTGGTAATATTTTTCCGTTGCGACTGTACCTTATTCACAAGTGCACTGCAGCGAATAGGTGTAAGCTTTTCAAAGGGGCTCTTGAATCCGTCTGATAAGGCTGATACATAACGATAAAAAGCGTAAAGTAAGCGCTTGTTTTAGGGATGTCTAACCAGTCTAAGCGTGCTTTCCACTGCAAAACTATCTTTGTCAGGTGTTGCTCACTTCGGAAAACCCTGGTTCAGTTAAATACGTGTCTCCCCCTGTACCCTTTTGACGAGAATCCATCGCCCCCCACTCCGACTTTTAATTTTTACTGATTGTGCCCTTCTTTCTTTCTGAATAAATCAATTCGACAGCCCGGCTACTTCTCCCCACGACAAACCCCGTTCCCGCAGTCGTCCTTTCCTCCTTTTGTTTTTCGGGCTCGAGGAGAAGGTACGAAGCATATGCATACACGCGCTGAGGAAGTGAGCTGCAGCCTTGAGGAAGACAAGTCCGCTATTCGGAACGTAAGTTCCAGCGACACACCGTGTTCATGAATGTTTTATCTCTTTCCGTGGACGACACAATGATGGGTGCGAGCTTACTCTCCTTCACTCTGTAAAATATATTTGCAATAGGACGTCGCAAGAGTACTACGTTCTGTAGTCATATCATATTTTAGAATAAATCGCAGCAGCTTCATGCTAGCGCATATATGAACAGTTGTGGCGATGGTTTTTAATGATAAGCTGGCGTGGAAAAACTTATCTAACTTCAACTGAGTTTAAACTCTTTGCTATTCGTTCTGATCAATGCACGATAAACAGTACTTGTGTACTAACCTAAATAAGCTAGCTGTATACTGTAACGCTGCCGAACTCCGCAGAATTACGGTAAAGAGCTGTTCTTAACATGTACGCTGCAGCGTGCAGCTTTCAAAGGTGCAACTGACGCCTGTGCTCTAGCGTTTCGGTGGTACCTTGGACCATCAAGCTGCCCTTGAGGAATCACAGGGCAATCAACAGGCCTGGCAAGCCTGTATCTTGCACACAGCTCAATAAAGAAAATGCCAATCCACCAAATAAAGCTTCCCTCAAAGCCAAAGTAAGCGGCATAAAGAACGCTAGGCTGGCTGCTTTGCAAAGATCGAAAAGATTTTTTTTTGCCGTGTCATTGCCATTTGTAATACGGCACATAGGAAAATGTATTGTCTTATGCGCTGCTGATGAACCTGGTGAATAGTTTTGACTTTGTGGTGGACCTAGCATTCGCTCATATAATTCTTCTGCTGTGTAATCTAGGGGAACAATTGCAAAGCATTATGATCAAATTGGACAGGCAAAGCCATACAGTGGGTCTAAATATTACTGGGCAGAAAAATACGGTAATGACACCATGTAGTGGTGTGGGACAAGAATAATTGTTTGTGGTCGGTGGCGAGGTACATGAACTTGTATAGGAATATGTTAACCATGCCAACTAGGGACTGCTTATGCGAACAACGAGACAAATATATAGAAGAATAACAATTGGGCGGCGAGCATTTGAGTGGTATTATCGAACCAAAAATGACAGTTTTTGAATACATCTCACCAGAAAGGGGTACAACTGCATCTTATCTGTAGTCAATTGGGGGAAGAAAGCTGGAGGCACACGAAAAGGGTTCAACGTAAGCTCAGAAGCTCGCAGCGGCCCATGGAAAGCGAAATGATACTTCTAACCTTACGCGACAAGAAAAAAGAGTTGGCTAGGAAACATATACTTGTTAGGGACAATTTAGTCGAAATAAATGCGAAAAAATAAGTAAGGGCAGTGCATGTAGGGGAAGGGCACGATGGCCACTGGTAGCTGAGAGTAACAGACTGGATTCCAAGCGAAGGCATGCACACCAAGGCGAGGGAGAAATGTAGTTGAGTAGATGGAATTCAGAAGTTTCTTTTTTTTTTAATGTCACCTTCTCTTGAGTGTTTTGTTGAGCTTTCATCAGCTATGATGTGGTACCAACTAGCCCCACCTCAGTGCTTGCGGCGATATCGTGGCAACGGCAAGCACAGGAGAGGGTTAAAAGGAGACGCATGTGAGAGGTCCTTACCGTGTACTTGGCGTAATCAGGATGATGATGATGTGGTGCTGCTGTGTAACACGTAATTTTTGCTGTGGCACTATCGTCGCCTAGTATCGAGCTTTCCCCAACAATTCTTAAGAGCACTAACAAGCAGCTTAATTGGTCCCGTGCCATCCAGGCGTTTTATTTCAATGTAATATCGCCCTATAAGCAACTCTATAATTTCCCAGCCATTCGTGTCAGCTATATCTCAATAGCTCTTGCTTTCGTTGCCTGTAGATTCGTACATGGTTGAAACTTATTGTTGCCGGATCCCTAAATTTCTGTGTATTTAAGTTGCCCGTCTTGATCTTGCTTGAACACTGCAGCAAAATCTGGAAGCTGTGTGTGTGCCATATTTTACATATGAAAACAGGCCATTTACCAGTCGTTTTTGTTGCTTATAGGCACATGGTGTGCAGGCAAGAAAAGTTATTCCTCTCTATATCCAGCTGGTCTGATAAAAACGTTGTGCACTGCACCACTAAAGGAACCGTTAAGGTGTTACATGCTTTCGTACTATGCTCGACAGTTTACACGCTCGTATTCTTGTACGTCTTGTGTCCATGAACGATTTTGTGTTGTAACGGATTCACTTGAAAAAGGAGTTTTTGGCATATAGGCTGATAAGTTAGGCGCCCATGTTTTGCTGCTAGGTTGAAATAGTGTGTACAAGTGATCGAAGGGCGGCGATACTTTGCAAGTGTCGAATTCCACATTCGCAGGTCGTGCCAAGATTGCCCTGGAAAAAAGAATGGCGTGAGTTGCTATAGATTAGAAATACTGATAAGAAATACAGTAAGAAACACTGATAATGATAAGAAAAAGCATAACAATTACTGATAATCTGATAAGAAATATTACCCCAGAAGAAATACGAAAAGAAGAGAAGCATAGCAGAATGGCTGCCCAAAACAAAACTTCGGTGAGCGAGCGCAAGTTGTCCCAAACAACTTCTTTCTTTTCCTTAATAGCGCCTCACACTTGCCGCAGCTCGTGACCTGGTGGCAACAGTATCGAGGTTGCAAAAAATACTCGTCTCTGAATAATAATAATAATAATAATAATAATAATAATAATAATAATAATAATAATAATATATCTCGGGTTTTACGGCCCGAAACCACGATATCGTTGAGGGCTCCGAAAAGTTCGACCACCTGGGTTTCTTTAACGCGCACCTAAATCTTAGCATACGGGCCTCAAGATTTTTCGCCCCCCATCTGAATAAATGTTACCTCAGACAAATGCGTGCCATTAATTATGAAATTAGTATATAATAACAATTTTAGTGTAACTACAAGAGCAAATGTGCCGCGGTCATATTCCCATGTGATGCGTTGTGTTCCACCTGTCTGCATAATTTTGTTCTTCGAGACTGCGACAAGCTGTCTCCACTGTATTCGCGTCCGTGGGCGCTTACAATTTTTGTGAAAGTTGTTTTGGCAACATTCCCAGATGATCGATTTCTGAGGCCATTGTAGCCTTGCGTCAATGAGTATTTGACATGTCCAGTTCGTAAAGCTTCAATTTACCAGCGTTTTCTCAACCAGCAGATCAGCGCACACTGGAAGTGACGCACTGGTGACATTTCCAACTCAGAATACAAGTCCTTCTTACTAGCGCGTGTCCGCTCGTACAGGAACTTCAGCCCCTAACTATTCTTGCTCCATGAACTCAATCAAAGGCCGATCGGTATTTATACTGACACCGTACGCGCTAAGATATTAGTATAAACACCGACAAACTGGGTTCCGCGAGAACCATGACTCGGGACAACGCTAATATGCGAAGTCTCGGTGGTCAATTTTCTATTAGTGCACGACGTGTTGTTGACAGCGCGTGTACATTGGTGCAGTACGGCGTCCTTTTTCTGCGGATTGAGTAATTTTAGCCAGTTTAAACAGCACAACAATTTTTCATTGTCTCCATTGACGGCAATGGGGAGCTTGAATGAGGAAGCTGCCATATAAAAAAAATTTCCAGGTAGCCGTGAATGCAACAAACGAAAAAATATGTGATAGTAAATGTTGCCACATGAGAAGAACTATTTATTACGTGTCATTAATGAATACTGGAAATTCGGCCTCATTCACCATTCGCTTACACTATCGCTCATCTATGCTATACTGAAGCCGCGAAAAGACCACACGAATCCACTGAACCTGTGACTAATATGCCTGTCTTCAACAGTCTGCAAACTCATAAAGAGAACGCTGAACACGCGGATACAGCATTGCATCGAATACGGAAAACCGAGACTGTACCATGCACAGGCAGGTTTTCGGCCGAACGTGGGCACACATGACTGCCTGCGGTTACTTCGCAGAATAATCAACCGCAAATCTCGAAAACAGATGCCAGACTGTATCCTTGCAGTAGATACGCGCAAAAGCGTTTGACAACGTGAAACAAGCGCAAGACTTTCACTTAGGCGAGTTGGTAGCTCCGTAGCGGAGGAAACACAGCGCAAAAAGACGAGGACGGTGACACTACACTGAACGAGCGTTGTACTTACAACTGAAACTTTATTCCACAAACCGCTCGTTTTTACAGCCCACAACACCACGCACGCATTTTCGATCAAATCTACCGCATCGAAAATCATCAAGTAAGCAGTCTACATTGTCACTGACAGCACGTGTACTGGATTAACACCATGGGCGCGCAACTTCGACATTCATGCAAAAAAGCAAACAAGTGAAAACCGATATAGCCAGGTCTTAACAAGGATTAACAAGCAACATGAAAGAAACAAACAAACAATGAACCATCCGATTTCGAGGCGCACGGACTCCTACGGAGATAATTTGTGTGAGTGAACCCAAGGACTTCAGGAAATGACTAACAAAAAAAAATACAAGGTAGAAGAAATGAATTGCATAAAACCTTTGAGATATTGAATCTCGGCGTGACTAAGCAAAAAAGAAGGCTGCTGATGCAACTGTCCAAAATAACGATTAGAATTCCAGCAGGAATCGAGTGCAGGCATCCTGCGTTGCAATCAAGTATTCTACGACAGAGCAAGGCCAGGTTTTGAAGCTTCTTTGGAAAAGGACCCTAAGTGCGAGAATCGTGTCGGTGCGTCAATTGTGGTTGGAGTGTTGGCTACTCAAGTTTTATTATAACATGTTAACGAACAAGGTAATGAACATTAATAATGTACTACTATAATACAAACATCAAGTCGGCTCAATTTCAATTTCGATTACAGTGCTGGCTCTAATTTTATAATAGTCGAAGAAACATTCATATATCCTTCTGTGACTCAGCAACCTATAGTCAAGGGTTGCTCGATTCCGGAACAATACACGGACGAATGATACGGATGTTGTTCACAGAACCACACACCAAATGTGAATGTTACAGTAGCGTCCCCTTCGGCTCAATAAAACTGACGCCTTGTTCTAACATGAGTGCTAACATTGCGTCAGACCTTCAGTTACTCTTTAAATATCAGTGCAGTCGCTGTGCCTGGTAAGCGCACGATGTTCACACAACGATGCTGCGCGCACCACGATGCTGAATTCTGCCGTGCAACTACCCTGAAATGACCCAACTGCCGCGGATCACATGAAGCTTCATCAAGGGACTGTCCGTGAATGAAGAAAGAATTGAGCGTAATCAAACAGATGGTAAGAGATGTCTCAACACACAAAGAAGCCGCTGATATTGTCAGAAAGCGACAACGACGTTCCCGTCACCGACGGAGGTCTACGAATGCCGCTGCCCAAATTGGACCCTCACCACGATGCCATAATCCAGCGGACCCCCAGACTTCTCTTTTCCGGCAGCTACCACCACTGCCACCGCCACCACCATCACCCCCAGCCAACGCCTTAGGTTCGGAGAGTCAAAACGACGCGGAGGGGGTTGAAAGCGGCGGAAGATGTCGAGTGGCTGTCCTTAACACGGCTGCGCGTCCACAGAGAGACGACAAAAGATTGTACTAACGATCTCCGCGGCGAAGACCTGCGTGTCATCGCCGTGTTGAGGTCACTGATAAGCACAATGCGCACACTCCTCACCGGATTGACAACCCTTTCAGCTCGAAGCGCACTGCAGGATCTGGATACCTTGGAGCCAGTACTTGCAAGCCTTCTTTAACAGCACGGACTGCAGCCTACTTCGTCTACGACAGTCGAAATCGCCCGTACTCTGTGACATTTCGCAGTTTTATGACCTGTACATGCGCGGTGCACGCCGCTATGAGTGCAAGCATATTACTTGTTCTCTCTTTCATTCTTCCCTTCTATATTCTTTTCCTCCCCTTTCCCCCTTCCCTCGTGTAGGGTAGCCAACCGGGTGCCAACCTGGTTAACCTCCCTGCGTTTCCTTTGCTCTTCTTTCGCTTTCTCTCTACCCCATTTACGAAAACTCGTCGATCCACCCGTAACATATGACTAAAAAAATGCAGCATAGACAACTACTCGCTGACGACTTCGCATGCAACTGATTCCCCACAATGCATGAAATCTGCCGAATTGTTTGATCATGAGGTCTTGACGACGACAAAAATACATGCACAATATGAACTTAATAATAACATCAACTTGTCTACACATGAGGATCCATGCAATGAAATTGCATTGAAATAAATTTGAGTCTGGTGAGTTGCAGCGACATTTCAGTCCCGAAATCTCCTTAGTAGTATGCATCCTTGTAAGACATGAATGATCATCATCGTCATCATTCTCAGCCTGTTATAGTCTACTGAAGAACGAAGGCCTTTCCCAACGATCTCCAGTTTATCCTATCCTGTGCGAGTTGACTCCATTTTATCCCTTGCGAACCTCTTAATTTCATCAATTCATATAACTCTCTGCCTTGATCGACTGCGTTTCCCATCCTTTGGTAACCAATTCTGTTGCTCTTATTGTCCACCGGTTATCTGTCCTACGCAGTACGAGGCCAGCCCAGGTCTATTTCTTTCTCTTGATGCCAACTAGTTTATCTGCAACCCCTGTTGTTCCCCGTACCTATTCTGCCGTCCTCCGATTTCTTAATGTTATTCCGATCAATTTGCGTTGTATTGCACGGTGCGTGGCCGTTAAAATTTTCCATAGTCGTTCTGATAGCCTCCATGTTTCAGCCCCATCAGTTAGAACTGCCAGTATGTAGTGGTTGTATATTTTTCGCTTTGATGGCAGTGGCAGTTTTCCTGATATTGCTTCGGAGTGTCTGCCAAATTCGCTCCTGCCCATTATTATTCTTCGGTGAATTTCTTTTTTCGTGATTAGGCTCTCCTGCTAGTAGTTGTCCTAGGTATACATATTCTTGTATAGACTCCAATATATGCTTTTCAATCTTAAACTCTTTTTCTTTCGCCAGGCTATTATTCAGTACTGTTTTTCCTTCATCTTATTATTTGAATCACGTTTATTACTTTCTCCGTTAAATTGCTCAGTCATTTTTCCCAATTGCGTTTCTATCTTTACTGAACAGCCCTATATGTCTGCAAAACGTAGGCTGTTGAGGAATTTTGCGTTAACCTTGACTCATTTCTTGCCAGTCTAGCTGTTTAGACACTTCCTCGAAGCACGCAGTGAACATTATTGACCATATAGTATGGTTTTGTCTGACTCCTTTTGATTGATATTAGCCTTTGGAAGCTTTGAGAAACATCTATATTGCGACTGTGTGGATCGCTACAATGCTTGCAAAAAGGGAATACATGAACACTAACCGCGATTAGGAAGCTTTGGGGTGACTTTAATCACAGCACAGAAGTTGTCCAAGTCAAAATATACGAGATGGTGCTTAAAAGTCAGTTTCGAACCTGAAAAAAAAAGAAAAAAAGAAACGAGAGTAGGCTGTTATAATATCAGGCATCCTCGAAAAGAGAAGTGTACAACTCACCTGCGCAACTAAGTGTACCTACTTCATGGCACATCTAACGTCTAATTCACCGATACAACTATCAGTTGGAAAATATGTGTCGATGATGACTTCTGTAGCGATGTCTAAGAGAAATTTGTATGTAATATTCATCGACAAATTTTAAGTAGTTTTCAATATCACCATTTTCATGCATCTTTTAGTACCGCGCAATATACCACGCCTACAAAATAGGAACGACAAGCACAATTTGTTGCAAAAAAAAGAATGTTTGTGAAGCCGTTTCCGCAATAAAAAAAGGCATGCATCTAAATTTCTGTGTGATAGGACAGACTGAAATAACTGTAAATTCGCACTGGAAGAGGAACGGGGCTTTAGCCTGCCGGGTTAAGGAATTGTGCAGTGCGATCAAACAAAAATAATATTTGCGACCCCATTTTTCCCCCTTGGGAGGCAGTTCATACTGTGCTGCTATTTTCTTCTCGGGGCAATGATGCGACTTTCTAATTTTTATATTTCAATATTCATAAAATGCAGCAGATCCAACCTGCCTTTTTCCGGATCTAGACACAGCGAAGCTTCATTTGACAAATTAAGCGAGTTGTTTTTCTTATGTGGTATGTCACGGAACTGTAATGAACCTTTGGATGATGCCAGCGTGATTGACCGACCACGTAAAAACTTTGAAAGCACTTTGTTGTGATATGGTTATAATCATTGACCTTAGCTGGGTAGTATAATTGGGCACTCTCCGCATCAATTTATGTTGTTATGTAAGCTTGTAGGTAGTCTCTTTTTCTTCAGTTGCGTGTTCTAGCTATTCTAAGGCATTTTTGCTGTTTACCATAAAATACTGTTTCATTGTCAGTGTGCTCTGCCAACTGGATAAAACTGTGCTTTGTTGTTCGCTATTCCGTGCAAGCGGCTAAATCAGATGATGCATTGGAGCTTACGTAGTTTAACGGTCTGGTGTATTTGGTACTTTATTTCATAACTGCCCTGCACCTTAAATTACAGGACTCGAGCAAATCTTTCTGGCGAAGCAACACTGCTATGAAAAGTCTTGCAGCAGCATACAGACGTCAGCGAAAAATGCTTCAGCGAGAAGAAAAACAAAATGGGCTGCCCTGCTACAAACAGCCGGTTAAAGCATGATGTCAGGAGTAAACATTCGCATTTAAACATATGTTTCGACGTAATGCGTGCTAATCTTAGAAAAATAAGTATCATTTATAAAAATGAATTGCTACCATATTCTTGAATATTCCTGATCGAAAAATAAGATTCTTCCCCAGCAAGACCCAATTTAGAATTTACGGAAGGTTAAAACTGTGCAGTGGCCCAAAATTGGGGCCTGGAACCAGCGTGAGCTCGTAATAAAAGAAATCAGACCAGGCATACGAAAACGTTTTGTCGGGTGAGATGGTGTACGTTCATGTTTGTTTTCAGGCGCGAGAGAACACAAATACAACAAAGGATTCTGTCCTCTGGCGTTGCGGCGGGTAAGCGCTCTGTGCCGTGTCATTTCTCTTTATTGTGATCTATCGCGCCTTAAAGCAAATCTCAATAGACTAGCCATACCCAGCGCTAACAGGTTCGCGGTCAGATTAGCTTATGCAAAAAAGGTTAGCAACAATGTCATTGTATCCTAATTTAAATTGTCATTTTTGCAGGCTCGGGTCACAGTTCGTGCGTATTAAGCGAATCACGTATATTCATAACGCCCGCCGTTGCAGCTTGATGTCGTATGACTTCAGTTGCACGTAATCAAAAGTGGCACTGCAGAGAAACTGTGTGTACGACATCTCGTGTTCCATATCCTAAACAAACTGAACACGGTTCCCTTCGCGACGGAAGGTGTGCTTCGAAGTCTCCCATGCACTAACTTAACCCAAATCCACACCCTTCGAACCGAATCTTTTATAGCTCCACAATATCGGTGGCTCACACTTGACCTTCGCATGCTCGTCGTCGTTGCCTCTAGCGAGTGAAGTGTTGCGCTGCTAAACACGTTTACGTAGGTCTAATCCCCAGCATGGAGGAGAAAAACAGTTTGGACGGATGCAGTGCGCGATGCGACAAATAGCAAGAATCAAAAAACGAAAGAAGTGCGTGAGGCGCGCAGACGCCAAGCTACCCTTGGCCCATATTCCCGATAGAGCAAGGGCTCCTGCATTTTTCTTCACCCTCACGCGCTTCCTTAAGCGTTCATTTGAAATTCATCCGGGAGTTTTTACTTTGGAGAATATCGAGCGAGTCATGGAATACGCTGACTACTGGCTTATCCGCAGTCCCACCAGAGTAGCAGGAGGAGAGGAGCCGGGAAGGAAAATGGATGTGAACCTTAACCGAAAACTCTGCTCGGCGATGTGCAGAGGAGGAAGAGAAGAGATCAGAAGGGAAGAGCAAAAGGAGAAATAAATAAAACAAGCCAGATTTTTTCATTAGGTGGCGTTCAACCCCGGGTTCGAGGGCGAGAGTGTTCTCCATGCACGTTAACAGAATTACTATTTATTGCTATAGTAATTATAAGGACTTTTTTCGGCTGATTTTTTGGACACTTTCGGACACTTTCGGCTGAATATACAGGGTAATCAAAGTTAATTGTTCTCGATTCCTTAAAACTGAACACTGTGAAGTACGTGAAGACCACCCCTCTAAACAAGTTATGTCTGCATAAGGGCACAGAGTTTTGGAAGATAATTATTGGTGTCACCCGCCCAATTAACTAAGATTTATTAATGAGCGTTTTTATGCATAGAGAAAGCAGGCGTATGTTTGCATTGAAAAGCTCGAGGCAGTCGCGTTTCTACAGAGTTCCGCTTAGCCGAATTCCACCAGCATGTACGTGCTCCTAGATATCCGGCCGTAAATTATAATTGCAGTTTGATGCAACATGCACCTAATGAAAGAAAGGCGGACCTAGAGCACCGCCATTATGTGCCGCGGCAGTTGCGTGCGGCGTTTAGGCAATGTTGATAAAGGTTATCATTTCACTACCGACTGGCGAAACCAACGAATGACTGCACGTGACATCACGGAGAAAGTTTGCGCCGATTCTGAGTGCTTTTTATCAGGGCTGAGCAGAGGTACTCAGAAAGGTCTTCCGGAATACAGATACCGAAATATATGAGCTGGAAGTTTAAAACATTAGCGAAAATACGAAAAAAAAGTCACAGTTTCACCGCAAGGGTGAATCAATGAATGCGATAGCGAAAAATTGTAATGTTATACGAAGTGAGGCTGGCAGCTAACTCTTTTTGGATCCGATCTCACGCAACTCTAGAAAACGCTTGTTGAAGAGAATTCTCTTCGCGTTGAGAGCGCAGCACGTAGAAGGGTACACCGGCACCCCGCTTCCGGCCGCCGAGAAGGGGGAGATAACGCGCGCGCCCGCGCCCGCGCTCGTAAAATCGAACGTCGCCCCCCCCCCCCCCCCGCCCGCTGTCGGCCGCCGAGAAGGGGAGATAACGCGCGCGCCCCCACTCGTAAAATTGAAGGTCGCTCGAGGGACCCCCCCCCCCCCCTCGCGTCTTTTCACGCTCACGAACCACGGGCGGGGCCGATTATATATATACATATACATATACGGCAAATGACGCCGACGCCGACGCCGACGGCGAAAACCAGCCGCGAGTGTCCATATAATTGCTATCGCAATAAAAAAGTATCCCGGAAAACCAATTCATATAATGGAATACATTTTATTTTGGGGATGCCGATGCTCCGGAAAGACCGTTCTTATGTGCGGCATAATTTTGTGAATAACGTTGCAGCGCATTGTAACTTCCTAGTAATCCATATAGCCCGAATCACTAACGAACACCAGTGAATTAAAAGACAGCCTACATTTATTTTATAGAGATCTGCCTTGCAGAGAAGGGTGTTCCGTTAATTGCACTCATGCAACAGCAGTTTCTCAGTCTGTCAGCTGGGCAGCGTCGGTTCGGCTTCAACACAAGACTCGCGAACTCGTCAAATGGCTGGCCCCCGAAAGCCTTCAGAAATAGCGACTTTGTCGGGAAGGCTGACAATACTGCCTTCGCGATTATACCATAACTGCGTTGGGCACTTTACCACGTGGGCCATTCTGTGCGTGCGGGGAACCCTTCGCCACCATCGCTATGTCGCCGACCTGTGGCGCCCCTTTGCTTTGCTGAGGGCGAAAAAAATGACCCTTTTTCTTTGCAATCACGTGTGATCGCTTCTGACAAAAAATTTACCGAGATACCCGCGTGCAGCGCAGTATCCCGATATACTGTGCTGGATACATCTTAAAAGCATTTCACTACTGAGATATATAATACATTTTTCAAATGTATCTCGATGCAGAAATACAGATACTCAATAGTTTATGAGACACTACTGCGGCACTCTCGTATCACGATGCCGCCCAGCCCAGCGTAACCATTCAAAACGCAATTAAACTTTGCAGCTGAATGACTCAAAGCATGCGCATGCTTTTCTCAAAGTTGAATGATGTAGAAAAGCAAGTGCTTCTAACATTCCCACACCGACATGCACGCTTAGTATAGGGAGCGGAAAGTTCGTTATTATATCTTAGTGAAATGGTGTTTGAAAGCGAAAATTACGATCCTACATTATGCCCCTCTGACCACACAACTTATTTGCACAGGTGGCTTCACGTACCCTCAGTGCCTAATCTTTATAAAATCATAAATCGTAATTTGGTCACCCGGGATAGATCTGACAACAAATTTGCGATTGTAGCGAGGTACATGTATCTTAAAATGCTCTTGCGAAGTATCGTATCAGATAGAGTAATTGTGTGAGAATTTTTGAATCTTTATCTCAGATACTGCTTCTCTGAGTATTGCCTATCATGTCACGATACAATTCCCAAATACTTTTATCCTGTCCTGGTCAGGGATGCGCCTCCCTCTGAGCAAGTGAGAAATCTTTGCCTCTGCTTCCACTTGACTACCGTTAATACCCGGATTGCATAAGAGCAGTTATTCACACCACTGTAGACGTCTCATACGGCATAAAAATGACTCTGACCATGTGCCGCTGTTGCTATGATTTGCTGCTCAATTTCGTTCCGCGTTCAGTATAGGCAACTGCATGCTGCGGCATGGATTTTTAATTTGCTCAGGCGGTAAGGACAGCTTATGCCGCATTAATTGCGCATTGTTTGTGGCACGCAACAACACCCGCATTGTCTCCACCACGTGCACGACAATAACCATCATTACGGTGTCGACCATTCCATCGTAAGAAGGGATTATGTTAATGTATTACGGACACGTTTTAATTAGGGTTGTCTTTGGAAGATTGTATGTTCAGTTGCATGCTTATGAGAGGAAGAATCACTTTCTTAACACTTGCTGCTGTGTGAGCATAGGTACCAGTTAAGGCAAGAGTTTTGTGAGCGGCATTGCAAGAAGAAAATCAGATATCGTGCATTACCTTTCGGGCTGGCAACCATGTTATCGCTATATTTAAATGATCCTTCCATTTGAACTGAAAACCTGCAAACGAAATACACATATGAACTGTGTAGTGGAATGCATTGTGATGTCTTGGTATACCTTTGTTTTCTCGTATAATCGACGTAGAAAGCATGCCTGTACAAGATTTTTTCTTTAAGCATTTGTTGTGTGATATCTACCATACAAAAATGCTTGTTATACTTGTTGGTCGTGTTGTACGTCCAGATGGGTTGTGCTGTGTTTAGGAACTGAAAGAAAATCAAAGCACCATTATGTACGATTCTCGTGCGTGCTGTGCTTAGAGGTATTATTTTAAGGTGTTTATTTTATTATTTATAGTCGAAGCACGCGCAAAGCCAATTTTTCTATCTGCACTTATGCTGAAATAAGCATACTGCGTTGCATCGAGGTATGCTGGTTCTACCTGATGATGATGATGCTCCTTGTATGATTGGCACCTACCCACTCACGGGGATCGGCCAAGAGTCGGGCGGGTCATACAGTCTGGATTTATTACTATTATTTTTTCTAAGTGTTAATAGAGATTACAGCTGCAATTATAATGAAGCGTTAATTATGATACATCCTAATTTTACATTACACTATTTTGCGTAACCTCCCAATGACCAAATATCTTTTGACTAGGATGACAATGTAGAATTATTAGCGGTTGATTTAACTAGTTAATCTATTTGAGTGGCATATAAACTTTTCGACAGCATTGAATATATTCCTGTCCGAGTGTCCCAGCGCAGAGGCCCTAAATGATAACAGAACGGTCGACGTAACTGGCAGACCAAGATTCCGCAATATAATTTCAATAGTTCATTTCCTGTGTGAGGAAAAACGTCGGGAGCTCAGCAAGAGGTGTTTGATAGTTTCGGTCTCGTTCCAAAAGGAGCAAGAAGGAGAGCTCGCCAGACCCACTCTGTGCATGTATAAATTAAGATTTGGGATTCTGCATCGCAGTCTGGTTATTATTACTTCTGTCCGTCTTGTTTCACACGATTTCCTGCTCCAAGGGAACTGAAGGTGCCGAAAATCCGGCGATGAAGCGAGACTTGGAGTAAGCACCCACAAAGCATACTTTCTGAATCTTGCCGCAGCGAGAAACGCCGTAACTAGAAGGAGAGGAAGAACTGGACCTGCCACAGAAGCCTTTGGCAAAGTGTCCGCAACTTCATGCAATACTATTCCTTTGTGTCCCGGCACCCAAATTAATCGCAGGTTTCGCAAATGATGTGGAACGAGTAAGCGCAATAATATTAGAATATGCAATTCTGTTGGTGTAGATAGTGCGGAACAGAGTGATAATGAATAGGTAACTGTAGCCACAGAAGTTATGGACAAGGGAAGCTTACGTAGGGCTAAAATACCAGCAAACAATTCAGCCAAAAATATTTGCGTCTAATCAGGAAGTCTTACAGAAATTACAAAATTCTTACAGAGTTCTACCTTCTGGAAAGCTGGAAACTTCTAACATTGGGTAGAAGTTTCCAGATTGGAGGAAAGGCACGGTCAGCGTTCCATAAATATGGTAAAATCCCGATTTATGACTTTTGCGGCAATATTGTTCTGTAGTTCGCTAAAATATATCGGGCATACTAACCGCCATTTTTCATAATGAATACAGTTGAAAACACTTGCGCCCTCCATGTGAAAAAATACCCCCACCTCCCCGAAGGGAATCGTGAGGAAATGCGAACGCATTTCGCGCGCGCTTCACTCCATATATGGTGGTTGTGGTTCGAAGAAGGAAAAGGCGCCTGATGTCTGCAGCCCGGTCGGGAGTACGGCGCAGCGCCTGTATTTTTTTTCTTTTTTTTCTTTTTCTTTCTTTTTTTATTTTTTTTTATTTTGTATGTATATATATATATATATATATATATATATATATATATATATATATATATATATATATATATATGTACGTGCGAGCGGACGGGAGAATGGGGCGCAGGGAGGACAGAGAGCGAACGGCAAGAGAGGCAGCGGCGAAGCACTGCACCTACCCCTCTCCTACACTCTCTCCACACACGCGGGAGCTCCGCCGAGCGCCCGCGATGCGAGCGCCCCCTCACACACCAGAGCGCGCTCCTCCTCTCCACTCACTCCCCCTCCGCTACTCCGCCCGCACCACCTGCTCCGGTTGCTAGGGGCGAGGATAAGCGCGCGCCCGCAGCTGTTGCTATGGGAGAGGGAGTGAGAGCGGAGAGATAACACCTGCCGGCGCGCAGACAACGCCGGACAATGCCGCACAACGCCGGATGCCTGACATAGCCCGACTAAGAAATGCATTCGCATTTAAAATGCGGGAGATCCCACCCATTCTGATAGTCAATGTCACATGAAGCAGACAGCGTGCTGCTGCATATACTGGATCATTTGCTTTGAGCAGAGCGTTACGAGGTGGATCAACGTCTTTGTGTAAATTGAGTAGT